>JABUQX010145719.1:10000-11348 GCA_015478945.1 Trachelipus rathkii
CCCGGGAACCCAATTTTTAGAACCTAATTTTTGGCCTTGTAACTTTTGGCCTTGTAGCTTTTTGCGCCCCTTCTCCAGGCCTTCTCATTGAATTGCCCGAAGCAACAAAATCGTACAATGTCTCCCCTAGTTTTATTTACAACTTTAGGGCATGCCATTTTGATATTTTGTGCTTGATATTTCGGCATTGATAGCGTTTCAAGGCCTGAAAATGACCATTCTTAAAGGTGAGTGAAGTTAACTTGAACTCATGCAGGTAACTGGCTATCTTGGGTAGGTAGCTGTCTAACATGAGGAGGTGATGTGATAACTGTCCTAACGCTGATGTGATGTAGGTATCTTTTTCTGTATGTATCGTTCCTAACTTGAACGCATGTAGGTAACGTTCCTAACTTGAACGCCTGTGTATCGTTCCTAACTTGACGCATGTATGTATCGTTCCTAACTTGAACTTAAGCTACACTGCACACACACACACACCCTTGGGTCATATATTTCAAAATATAAACCCAGGAATAAGCCCAGGTAGAACTCGATCCCTACCCCCTTTGGCAAGTGCAGGTGCTGGCGCAGAACCATAAGATCTGCAGGGAATGCCGGATTCTTTATTTTCAAATTACATCAGTTTATATAATAAATTATAATAATAATTATAATAATATTATAATCAATATATATATATATATAACCTTATATATGCTCCATATATATAATATGCTGTAACTATATATCTTTATAATATATAATACTTATATCTTAATATATATATATATATATATATATATATACTATATACTATTATAATTATTATAATTATTATTATGAGTATTCTGGACTAAAGAGCTTAATAAGTCATCGATCTGCGTCAATTCTGAAAGCCTCTAAGAAGTGAGACTCAGTTCTACCTGTTTATATGCCAAATCGCCTGACCCAGGGTGCCAGTGCCATGGGTGGCAGGTGACCAGGTGTGTGCTCAAGTTGAAGACGAACATTTGAGGAACGTTAACTTCATGCGTTCAGAGGATGAAGAACATTATACGAACAGATGCCACCATCACCTCATGTTGGGGACTACCATTTCTGATTTCTCCGAGGATTACCCAAAGATAGGGGCGCCTGGTTCAAGTTAATCCCCTCACTGACTTTAAGAATGGTCAGTACAAGGCGCGATACGGTAGTCAGTCAAGAAGCACATCAAAAGGGGCCACGCAAAGGGGAAGTCAAGGGGCCAAAACTGGGGGAAGTTTTATTGCGTTGTGCTTCGCAATAAATCTATTTTGAAGGGGCGCAAAAATACAGGCAAAAAAGCAAGGCAAGAATGAGGGTCCTATAAAAAGCTGGATCTCAA
>JABUQX010145724.1:7500-10555 GCA_015478945.1 Trachelipus rathkii
AGCACCTCTCTTTCTCTAGCGATCTTCATCACCTCCGTCTTTTCCTTGTTTATTTTTAATCCTTCTCTATGCAATATGTCTCCCCACCTATCCAACGCTCTCTGCAGAGTCGCTCTGTCACTTGTCACCACTGCTATGTCATCTGCATATGCCATAGCAATTCCAACATCCTCCTCCAGACCAACCTCTCGGATACACCCATCCATATATATGATAAACAGCAGAGGAGACAACACTCCTCCCTGTCTCACTCCCGCTTGTACATGGAACCATTTTCCTAAGCCAAACGCTGTTCTGACGGCACTCTTACTAGTGACATAGAGACTACGTATCACTCTTACTAACTTGGGTTCAACCTCATAATACGGATTTCCAAGCGTTTCCCACAACTTCTCCCGCGGCACACTATCAAACGCTTTCTCTAGATCTATAAAAGCAGCATAGATGTCTCTATCCCACTCCCAGCTCTTCTCAATCACCATCTTCAAGCTAAAGATCAAATCGGTGGTTCCTCTTCCCGGTCTAAAACCATATTGGGCCTCATTCAATTTACTCTCCACACTCGTTCTAAGTCTCCTCTCCAAAATCCTTTCATATATCTTCAAAGCATGGGGCAGAAGAGATATCCCCCTATAGTTGGAACACTCACCTCTGTCTCCCTTCTTAAATATTGGACATATAATTGCCTTCCCCCATTCCTCCGGTACCCTTTCCTCTCTCCAAAATCCGTTGAACAGTCTCCACATCCACTGCACCACCTCCTTCCCCCCCTTAAATATTTCAACAGGTAATCCGTCGATACCTGTACTCTTACCATTCTTCATACTGTTTATTGCGGTCTCCACTTCCTCCATTGATATTATCTGTTCATTATTTGGATTTTCCGCACCCGCTTGTTGTTCAACAGCGATATCAACCTGGTGTTGATCCTCTGCTCTTCCCCGCCGTTCGATCCCTATATTTGGATTGTATAATTCGAAAAAATACTCGCTCCATCTATCATTAACCTCCTCTGGTTCTATTTTCAATCTGCCCTCCTTATCTTTAACTAAGTGTCCTGCTGACGAGTCCTGTTTCCTATATCTTTTTGCCATATTATATACTAGTTTTTTAGTTCCGGTCATATCTTGTCTCAGTTGTTCACCTATTCGCACCCAAGACTCATTCTGAGCCTCCCTTTTCAATGCTTCGGCTCTATTTCTAAGGGTTACATATTCCACTCTGGATTCTGGGCTTCTCTCCTTCATCCAACTTCTAAACGCTTTATTTTTTTCCTTTATGGCTCGTCCCACCTCCTCCGTCCACCAGACAGTGCACTTCTTCCCTGCGCCCATCTTTTTGATGTCCAATACTTCTCTCGCGCAGTTATCCATCTTATTCCTAAAATTTTCCCACTCCTCCTCCACACCCTCGAAATCCACGTCATCTCTCGGTTTACAAGTTCTTATTTTATTCTGGAGTGCTTCAATCACTCCCTCCTCTTTTAATTTCTCCACAGCAAACCTCTCTCTCACAAGGGCCTTTGTACACATCGGTCTCCTCATACACAACTTTCCTATCACCAACCTGTGATCCGAGTCCAAGGATACAGAGGGGACACTCTTTACATCCGTCATAACTTTCCTGTTGTTCACGAGAATTAAGTCAATCATCGACTTCTCTGTATATTCCTCTAACACGCTGTTCCATCGGTACCACGTCCATTTGTGTGAATTCCTGTGCGCATAAAAAGTGTTCATGATTGACAGACCATTTTCCATCGCGAAATTCAAGAGTCGTTCTCCCTCAGCATTCCTCTCTCCAATTCCGAAAGCTCCAATCACCGTCTCTAACTCATATCTCTCCACTCCTACATGAGCATTAAAGTCACCCATAAGAATTTTTTCCTCCGCATTTATTCCATCATAGGTATTCTGTAGTTGTTCGTAAAAAGCTATTTTTTCTTCTTGTGGTCTACCCTGGTGCGGGGCGTAGACTTGTATTACTCCCACACTCCTACCTTCCAACCTCAGCACCACCGCCACGACCCTCTCACTTCTGTATATCACATCCTCCACTCTACCAGCCAAGCCCGGTGTCAGAATTACCGCCACTCCATATTTTCTTCCCTCATCTCTACCCTTATAATACATCTGATAGTTTTTATGCAGATTACGGATGCCCTCTCCAGTTATATGCGTTTCACAAATTCCCAACACGTCCAATCTGCGCTCCTCCATTAGCTCCACCACCTCCTCTTCCTTACCCTCCATCTTACTTATATTAATAGTTCCCATGCGTAAGTTCAAATTGCGTTGTCGAAATCGTTGTCCATTTTCACGCCTAGTCAAAAACCGAAAAAATCCGTCAGGGTTCCGAGGCCTCACTTGCGCATCTTGAGCTATTTTTATCCACTGCCGGCTAGCTGGGCCTGTCGCAGTTTCCCAGGACCACCATTTGGTATCTTCCAGAAAGCTATAGCCCCCCAATTGGGTTACAGGGATCCCTCAACGGTCCCCAGGCAGCATTTCTGGTCGACCTAAGCTGCTGCACCTCTATATATATATATATATATATATATATATATATATATATATATATATATATATATATATATATATATATATATATATATATATATATATATATATATATATATATATATATATATATATATATATATATATATATATATATATATAAATATATATTAAACGAACGATGATTAAAAAAGTACGATTTTATTAAATATTTACATTTTTTTAATATTTAAAAGTTTTTGAATCATGTCCATTATGACTGAAATTAATTGTTAGTATCATAATAACAATATATCAAAAAAAAAATTAAAATATAATAAGATATAACGCATGCATAATTAATACAGAGATAAGACCTATATATATATATATATATATATATATATATATATATATATATATATATATATATATATATATATATATATATATATATATATATATATATATATATATATATATATATATATATATATATATATACATCTATATATATATATATATATATATATATATATATATATATATATATATAT
>JABUQX010145725.1:0-10000 GCA_015478945.1 Trachelipus rathkii
TATTATGCGCTTCCCGTTCCTTAAGATGAGTGCCGCGTTTCGCATTTGCTCGTGAAACGCTTTGCATTTTTCGTGCGCCGCTCACACAGGTACACCCACGCCACACTCACACACTCGATATTTTTGATGCCTCAGCATTAATGCCTCAGCATTGATGCCTCGGCATTAATGCCTCAGCATTGATGCCTCAACATTAATGGTTCATCTTTGATGACTCATCTTTGATGACGTCATCTTTGATACCATCTATATTGGTGATTCATCTTTGATGAAATCACCTTTGATGGCTCATCTCTTCCCACATCATAGAACAGAGTTAATAATAATGTGTTGGTTACCATAGCTGCCACCCAGGGCTTTTGTAAAACCCCCTCCTGAGGATGGAATTTTCCCAGGGTGAACCACCGCACTTGAATGAAAAAATATATATACTATGAATCATTCATTTTTATTTCATACTTAACAAAAAATTTCGTTTCAAATATACTACGAGTCATTCATTTTTTTTATTTCATACTTAAACATTTTTATTAAAAACATTTTCACGAACCTAAAACTGTAACTCATACAGGAACTGCCAAACTAACACACATATATTTATTAACATTATTTTTATTATTATTTTCATAATACTTTTTAATTTATAATTTTTAAAAATTTGTAAGAAGAAAAAAATTCAGAGTGTCTGATATATAAACATTCATTTTTACTACAATTGTTTTGAAATTTTCATTAAAAAACACTTATACTTTACATACCCTTTAAAACGGTAAAGCAGTAAACAGCAGAGGTGTTATTGCTAACACCTAGGGATAGTATGCCTTTCTTTGGAGTGCTGCTTTAACTCATCTTTTTGCTTTAACTCTCCTTTACTGTTTAACTCTCTGCTTTACTGTTTTAACTCTCTGCTTTTACTTTAACTCATATATTTATTAACATTATGTTTTCTTTTATATTTTTATTTTGTTTAAATTATTTTTATTATTATTTCTATTTTATTTTTGTTTTCATATATTTTTATATGCAATATTAAGAACTTTATTGGGCTTCGTTTCGCTCATATAAACATTTTATTTTAATAAATTGTACGAAAATTTTATTAAAACATATGCACTTCATAGTGACCAAACATTAGAAACAATAGAGGTGTTATTGCTAACACCTCAGGGGATTAATATGCCTTTTAATTTTTACTGCTTTACTGCTTTAACTTTCTGCTTCACTGCTTAACTTGTGTTTTACTGCTTTAACTCTGCTTTTTACTGTTTTAACTCATGGCACTGTAACTCTCTGGCTGTTTTAACTCTCTGCTTTACTGCTTTAACTCATATATTTATTAACATTATGTTTTCTTTTATATTTTTATTTTGTTTTAATACTTTTTATTTATTATTTCTATTTTTATTTTTGTTTTAATTCTTTTTTTTTTTATTTTTAATGTAAGAATAAAAACACACAGAGTTTCAATATATAAACATTTTATTTTAATAAAATTGTACGAAATTTTATTTAAAACATATACTTTACATAGCAGCAAAGCAGTAAAGCAGTAAAACAATAGAGGTGTTATTACTAACACCTAGGGGATTAGAACATCTTTTGTTTCACTGCTTTACTGCTTTAACTTTCTGCTTACCTACTTTAACTCATGTTTTACTGCTTTAACTCTGTTTACTGCTTTAACTTTCTAAAACACCTGCTTTTTAACTTTTGCTTTACTGCTTTACTGCTTTAACTTTCTGCTTTACTGCTTTAACTTTCTGCTTTACTGTTTTAACTTTCTGCTTTACTGATTTAACTCATATATTTATTAACATTATGTTTTTTATTTTGTTTTAATACTTTTTATTTATTTTTATTATTATTTTTATTTATTTTTATTATTATTTTTATTATTTTTATTATTTTATTTTTATTTTATACTTAGTGTTATTTACTTCATGCCTATTGTTATTATTATTTAGAACACACATACACACACACAACACACACATACACACACACACACACACACACACATACCAACACTTACCTTATACACACATTCACTATGACACTTATACACACATTCACTTCTATGACACTTACATTTACCCATAGACACTTACATTTACACTTATACACATGAGGTCACACACACACACACACACACACACACACACACATTACCCTTATACACACATTCACTATGACACTTATACACATTCACTATGACACTTACATTTGTCCATAGACACCTTACACTTACACTCACACAGATTTACTTACATGACACAGATTTACTTACACTCACAGATTACTTACACTCACATACACAGATTTCCACTATATTTACTTACACTTGCACACACATTCACACACACACACACACACACACACACACACACACACACACACACTTACACATATAACGTATAATTTATTAAAACATTTTATGTTTTAATTAAACACGTACATTTATATTACTCATTCAAATATAACTAAAATTATTTCAAAGTTTCTTAAAACTTCTATAATAAATATCATTATCTTTGAACAAAGAATTATATTATTAACTGTTAATACTTTTGTTTATAAATTTATAACTATCAAGTTTAAAATAATTTTAATAAAATTTTATGAAATTTTATTAAAAACATATATTTTACGTACCTTAAAGCAATAAATCAGTAAGGTCAGCCCCCAGCACCCCTCTACACCAAGCTATGCCACGTTTTGTTCTCTTGACTTACTGCTTTACATCATCATCTGTATAATAAGTTTAAAATAACAAAATAAGTTCTTCTCTTCTCTTTTAACATAACATGTATTTTATTAAAGTCATTCTAAGTTTTATTTAAAAAGCTAACAATTATTCACTTACATTTATATTATTCTCTGATATTAACTAAAAATATTTCAAAGTTTTTAAATAATTCGGGTTTTTCTTTAATGTTATTAACCATATGTGCATTGACAATCCCATCACGAACACAACTACCGCACTCGCACAGATGCAAGAAACTGACTCTCTGTAAAATGTGTTGAAAAAACTACTTTAGGCCTAATTTAGGATAATCCTTTTTGTAACCCGGGGCGATTTAAGCCTAATTTTTATTTTTAAAAATATATTTCAAACTGACATTTTTCTGTAAAATGTGGTGCAATAACTACATTAGGCCCTAATTGGGCTAAATTTAGGGACTCAATCACCTTTTGTAGACGGGCTAATTTAATCCTAATACCAGGTCAAAGGTATTTCCCGTATAGACAAGAATCATTATTATTATTATTTTATAAATATATTTCCAGCTGAAACATGCTGGATCAGTAAGATCCTTTAAGCAGGTAAAAGAAATGTTTTCCTTACTTGTGATTGGTCAGGAGGTAATCCCTTATCTCTATATAATTTCGTATGTAGGTGAGTTCAAATTATTTTTATCAAAATCCTTTGAAAATTAGCTTTTTGTTCTTTAAATCTTGTATTTGAGGCAGGTGTGTGTTTATTATCACTACAGACCAGGCTCATTTAAAAAATCATGGTGTTTGGCTTTGTTAAGCAGATTGCACGATTATCGGTTGTATTAAGAGTGTTTATTTTTACCCCAGTGTATCATCATCTATGTTTATAATCATTACTTGTGAGAATGATGGCCAATTTTCACTGGGCGGTAATGGTCATTGCTGGTTATCAAACTAGCACAGGGCTCAGCATGAGCCACCCTAAAACGCCAACCCGCACCACTGGGCCGCCGCCACTAAATGCGCCCACTGCATTGCCACGACTTTTACAATATACTGCTAATCACACCACGTTCCCCTTACGCCGCGTGTACCGGGCGCAATATTACCACGTGACCTCATGTAGTTCATGCCCGCCGGGGCATATTCCATAGATGAATATATATATATGTATATACATATATATATATATGTATATATATATATATATATATATATATATATATATATATATATATATATAATATATAATATGTATATATATATATATAATATATATATATATATATATATATATATATATATATATATCTATATATATATATGTATATATAATAATATATATATATATATCTCTCATATATAATATATATATACTATCTTATATATATATATATATTGTGTGTGTGCGGGTAGTGCTAAGTGTCTATGGGTGAACGTAAGTGTCTGTGTATGTGCGTATGTGTGAATAAGAGATATAGTGTATGTGTGTATAAGTGTAAGTGTAAGTGTCTATGGTAAGTGTAACTGCTTATAAGCTGAATCATCAATATAGGTGGTATCAAAGATGACGCCATCAAAGATAAGAGTCATCAAAGATGAACCACTAAAAACTGGTACTTGAAGCTGATTACATTAAAGTTGAATCAAAGCTGAGGAGGCATCAGCTGAGCTTTGTCAAAGTTGAGGCAACAGCACGGGAAAGGACATCAAAGTTTGGGGGCGTCAACCAGGTATCAAAGGTGAGGCATCAAAGCTGGACATCAAAGTTGGTATCAATGGACAGTCAGGGGTCGGATCCGATATCGAGTGAATTGGGTGCGTAATATTGTGAAGTGTGTAATGACTATTGATAGTGAGTGTGTTATGTGTATTCTAAATAATAATAACAATAGGCATGAAGTAAATAACACTAAGTATAATAATAAAATTAAATGTTTTAATAAATTATACGCTATATGTGTAAGTGAGTGTGCGTGTGAGTGTGTGTGTGTGTGTGTGTGTGTGTGTGTGTGTGTGTGTGTGTGTGTGTGTTAAATAATAATAACAATAGGCATGAAGTAAATAACACTAAGTATAATAATAAAATAAAATGTTTTAATAAATTATACGTTATATGTGTAAGTGTGTGTGTGTGTGTGTGTGTGTGTGTGTGTGTGTGTGTGTGTGTGTGTGCGTGATGTATGTGTGTTCTAAATAATAATTCGCGCGGGAATATTGCGCCTGCGGGCGGGTACGCGGAAATATTGCGCCTGCGGGCGCACGCGGCGGGCGGGAACGCGGAAATATTGCGCCTGCGGGCGCACGCGGCGGGCGGGGACGCGGCGGGACGCACCAGCGGGTGCGGGGTTGGCTGCCTTTGCGGGTGGGGCTCATGCTGAGCCCTGGTGGTTAGCTTATGAACTAGTGAATTAATTATTATCTATTCTAGTGAAATTAATAATTATTCCTCAATGTAAGTATTTATTATAAATATGATATACACTTAGTAAAAATAAAACACTTTTAATACAAATCAGATAACTTGTGCACCGCTTAACAGCTAAAATGACTATGATTTTAAAATGAGTTTGGGTCTAAAAGATAATAAAACACACCTGCTCAAATACAAGTTTAAAGAACAAAGTTAATTTTCAAAAGACGATAAAATAATTCTCGACCAATCACATACGAGGTCATATAGGGATATAAGGATTACCCCCGACCAATCACAAGTAAGGAATTCCTTATCACCTGCTTAAAGGATCTTACCGATCCAGCATGTTTCAGTTTGAAAATATATTTATAAAAATAATAATAACAATGATTCTTGTCTATACTGGAATTACCTTTTGACCTGGTATTAGGATTAAATTAGCCCGTCTAATACAAAAAGGATTATCCAAAATTTAGGCCTAAATTTAGACCTAACGTAGTTATTGCACATTTTACAGAAAAAGGTAAGTTTGAAATATATTTTGACCTGGAATTAGGCTTAAATCTCCTTACACACCTGCACCGCACCTGCACCCCACCACGGGTTGGGATGTGATCATGAGCTTGAAGATATATGTGTAAATCAATTATGTATTCTTAGAAATCTGTGTGTGTATAAATAAATCTGTGTGTGTAGTGTAAGTAAATCTGTGTGAGTGTAAGTAAATCTGTGTGTGAGTGTAAGTAAATCTGTGTGTGAGTGTAAGTGTAAATGTAAGTGTCTATGGATAAATGTAAGTGTCATAGTGAATGTGTGTATAAGTATCATAGTGATCCATGTGTATAAGTGTAGTGTTGTGTGTGTGTGTGTGTGACCACATGTGTATAAGTGTAAATGTAAGTGTCTATGGGTAAATGTAAGTGTCATAGTGAATGTGTGTATAAGTGTCATAGTGAATGTGTGTATAAGTGTAAGTGTGTGTGTGTGTGTGTGTGTGTGTGTGTGTGTGTGTGTGTATGTGTGTTCTAAATAATAATAACAATAGGCATGAAGTAAATAACACTAAGTATAATAAAAATAATAAAAATAAAATAATAAAAATAATAAAAATAATAATAAAAATAAATAAAAATAATAATAAAATAAATAAAAAGTATTAAAACAAAATAAAAAACATAATGTTAATAAATATATGAGTTAAAGCAGTAAAGCAGAAAGTTAAAACAGTAAAGCAGAAAGTTAAAGCAGTAAAGCAGAAAGTTAAAGCAGTAAAGCAGAAAGTTAAAGCAGTAAAACATGAGTTAAAGCAGTAAAGCAGAAAGTTAAAGCAGTAAAGCAGAAAGTTAAAGCAGTAAAACATGAGTTAAAGCAGTAAAGCAGTAAAACAAAAGCAGTAAAACATGAGTTAAAGCAGTAAGCAGTAAAACAAAAAAGCATACTAATCCCCCTTGGTGTTAGGTCACCTCTTGATTTACTGTTTACTGCTTTGGGTATGTAATGTTTAATAAATATGTGAGTTAAAGCAGTAAAACATATGAGTTAAAGCAGTAAAACATGAGTTAAAGCAGTAAAACATGAGTTAAAGCAGTAAAGCAGTAAAACAAAAGCATACTAATCCCCCTAGGTGTTAGGTCACACCTCTATTGATTTACTGATTTACTGCTTTAAGGTATGTAATGTTAATACATAATTAAAAAATAAAAAATGTAAAGTTAAAAGCTTGGTAAAAACATGAGTTAAGCAGTAAACATGAGTTAAAGCAGTAAACTAAGTAAAACAAAACATGCAATTTTTTAACAATTAGGTAACACCTCTATTGATTTACTGATTTACTGTTTTAAGGTATGTAATGTTAATAAATATGTGAGTTAAAGCAGTAAAACATATAAGTTAAAAACAAGTGAAACTTGAGTTTAAAGCAGTAAAACATGGAATTTAAAGAGCAGAGTAAAGAGCAGTAAAACAAAGCATATACTAAATACCTCTTGGTGTTAGGTTACACCTTTATTGATTTACTGATTTACTGCTTTAGGGTATGTAATGTTAATGTTTTTAATAAAATTTCGTACAGTTGTAGTAAAATAAAATGTTTATATATCAGGCACTCTGGTTTTTTCTTCTT
Organism: Trachelipus rathkii; assembly: GCA_015478945.1. Taxonomy (NCBI): domain Eukaryota; kingdom Metazoa; phylum Arthropoda; class Malacostraca; order Isopoda; family Trachelipodidae; genus Trachelipus; species Trachelipus rathkii. The sequence continues at coordinate 7,260 of JABUQX010145725.1, forward strand.
ACATACAATTTTTTAAAAATTTATAAATTAAAAAGTATTAAGTAAAAAGTATTAAGTAAAAATAATGTTAATAAATATATGTGTTAAATAATAGGTCTGTAATGAGTTACAGCTTTAGGTTCGCGAAAATGCTTTTAATAAAAAATGCTTAAGCATGAAATAAAAATGAATGACTTATAGTATATATATTTTTCATTCGCTCGGCGGGTCGCACCTGCGGGTGCGGGGCCTCCATCCTTTGCGGGTAGGGGGCTTGCTGCGGCCTGGTGGGCAGCTTATGATCTAGAGGTAGACAAAAGATGAGTCATCAAAGGTGATTTCATCAAAGATGAATCATCAAATAGATGGTATCAAAGATGACGTCATCAAAGATGAGTCATCAAAGATGAACCTTCAAAGTTGAGGCATCAATGCTGAGGCATTTATGCGGGGGCATCAAAGTTGAGGCATCAAAGTTGAGGCATCAAAGTTGAGGCATCAAAATATCGAGTGTGTGAGTGTAAGTGTAAGTGTATCTGTGTGTGGGTGTGAGTGTAAGTGTATATGGTTTAATGTAAGTGTCATAGTGTGTATAAGTGTCATAGTGAATGTGTGTATAAGTGTCGTAGTGTATGTGTGTATAAGTGTTAGAAAAAGACTAACTCATAGTAGGAAGCATCCTAGCAACTTGTAATATACACCAATCGAATCCTCATACCTTATAACCTAGGGGTAGACACCCATATTAGGGCTATTCTAGGCTCAGGGGAGGCTAGAAAAGGCTTGAAAAAAGTGGCACTCAGTTGGCACTATGTGGCACTCACTTGGCACTATGTGGCACTCACTTGGCACTCATTGGCACTCACTTGGCACTCATTGGCACTCATTGGCACTCACTTGGCACTCACCTGGCACTCACCTGGCACTCATCTAATACTCATAGAACACTAATAGAACAACATCCCTAGGTACTTCTTACGGTGATTGGGAACCATCAAAGCCCTCAAGTTAGCGATGGGTCAAAAATTGACCCATGGTATATGTAGGTCAAAGGCTAAATATCATGGTCAAACAAGGTAAAGACATCAAAAAAGGGCTAAGTCCCTAAAGGAAGGACAAAAAATTACCGTGGGTCAAATTTGACCCATGGTATATTAAGGTAAAAGCCGAAATATCATGGTCAAACAAAGTTAAGACATCAAAAAAAGGGCTAAGCCCCTAAAGGAAGATAAAAAATTACCGTGGGTCAAAGTGACCCGCGGACATATAAAGGTGGTCGAAAATTTCAAGTGGGCCAAAATTGACTATGGAAGACCAAAGGTAGCCAAAAATTACCGTGGGCCAAAAATTGACCCGGTATCTGGCAAGGTGGTCAAACAAGGTAAAGACATCAAAAAGGGCTAAGCCCCTAAGGGGGATCAAAAAGTACCGTGGGCAAAAATTGTCCACGGTCGAAAAAAAATTAGGGGGCGTAAAATAGAGTGGGACACGTACAACGGTTGCTGACGCAACCGTTTGGCTCAACCCTTCTCGAAGGGTTGCAAAAAATTAGGGTTGCCGAAAAAAATTAAAGGTTGCCAAAAAAGTGATTTGCCAAAATTAGGGTTCTCAAAAAATTAGGGTTCTCAAAAAATTAGGGTTCTCAAAAAATTAGGGTTCTCAAAAAATACCGTGGGCCAAAAATGACCCATGGAAGACCAAAGGGTTGGTCGAAAAAAGTTAAAGCCCAAAAAGGTAAAGGCCCAAAAAAGGTCAAGGTCAGGTAAAAAATTTGGGCTCAAAAAGGTCAAGCCCAAAAAGGTAAAGGTCAAAAAAGGTCAAGGCAGGTAAAAATTCGAGCTCGAAAAATCAAGGGAAGGTAAAATCAGCGTTGGTCATTTTGACCATCAAGTCGAAATGCAATAACTGACTCTCCTACTACTCCCCTTAACTCAATATATTAACAATATTATAACTTAATATTGGTCGGAGAATTTAACGCTCATCACTCTGCATAGCTTAACAAAACTTATTTGAAACACTTTTTTAAACGGATCTCTCGGCCCGGCCCGTTTCTCGTAGAAGGGGAGTGGGGGCTTCTAAATATATATATATATATATATATATATATATATATATATATATATATATATATCTCTTATATATAGAACAGATATATATATATATATAAATATATAGGTATATATTCTTTACTATATATATATATATATGCTATAACCTCTTTCTATACTTCATACCACTCTATATCATATATACTATATATATATATAATGTGAAAAAATAAATCCTCTATTTATCTATGACTACTTGTAAGTTTTAGTGCCAACAGATTTTTTATTATTATTAATTATTTATTATTATTATTATTATTATTATTATTATTATTATTATTATTATTATTATTATTATTATTATCATTATTATTATTATTATTATTATTATTATTATTATTATTATTATTATTATTATTATTATTATTATTATTATTATTATTATTATTATTATTATTATTATTATTTTTATTATTTTTAATTAATTTTTATTATTATTATTATTATTATTATTATTATTATTATTATTATTATTTTCTATTATTTTTATTATTATTATTATTATTATTATTATTATTATTATTATTATTATTATTATTATTATTATTATTATTATTATTATTATTATTATTATTATTATTATTATTATTATTATTATTATTATTATTATTATTATTATTATTATTTATTTTATTATTTTATTATTTTTCT
>JABUQX010145725.1:22500-27500 GCA_015478945.1 Trachelipus rathkii
CCTCCAAATTTGTTAAAATTATCAGAATTATTTATGTAAAAGTTTTCCCCAAATTTTCTCTTGTGAGTGTCCCTTACTTTTAAAATTGGAGTAGAGTTTCGAGGATTAATTAAATGTCCTGTCAGACTTCGATGGTGGACCAAGGAAGAATTATGTAGAGTTTCAAGGATTAATTAAATGTTGCTCCATTCTTCTCTTAAAATCTATGGTTTCTCCTATGTAACATTTCTAACATCCAGAGCAACTAATTTTATATATACAAGCTCGTGGGGTATTGTTATTAGTGTTATGTTTTGAGAAAACAATGGAGCGAATGTTTTTATATTGTTTAGTAGCAATTTGAATATTGTTTGGAAGATACTAAGCGACTGTTGCAGAAGGTTCAGTCGGAAGAACTAATATATTTTCTTTTATAAATTTTGATTTTGTGGAATTGTAAAAAGTTTTCTTGGCTTTAGATAACGCCTTGGAGATAAATTGTATTGGGTAGCCCAATGCCTAAAACTGATTCTTATAGTTAGTATTTATTGTCAAAAAATTCAGGGCTAAATATTTTTAATGCCTTTAAAAAGAATGAGTGACAAGTGCTTCTCTTAATATTAACACTATGGTTAGAAAACCAATGAACGTAAGTGTTGCTGCTTGAAGGTTTCCTAAATATATGAAATTTGGATCTTCCAGTATCAGTTTTTATTATGGTAATATCTAAGAAATTAATTTGATTGTTTTCTTCTTCCTCAACTATAAACTGAATATCTTGTAATTTATTATTAAGACGGTTAAGAATTTAATGAGGACAGCTGTTTCCATCTATAATGAGTAAAACATCACCTAAACATCTTATCCAGGAAGAACTCAGGAAGAAAAAATCTCTCATATAGCTCCATAAAAATATTGCTAAGAGTAGCGGATAAAGGTGAACCCATGCTTAAACCATAAAATTGATGGAAATACTTTCCATTGAAGGTAAATTAAGTGTTTAAGGCAAAGTTCAATGAGTGATATGAACACATTAATTGGGACATCAAGGACAATATTCTTTTCTTCCAAGTACAGTTTCAACCAATGAAGGGCAATATCAGTAGGAACATTCGTAAAAAGTGCTACTACGTCAAAGCTCACCAGTTTCTTGTTGATTAAATTTATGTTACAGATTTTATTAATAACTTCTGAATTTTTAACATGGGAAGTGAAGTGGTTTCAACTAAAGGTGACAAAGATTTAGAGATCCACTTTGAGAGTTGGTAGGTCACACTGTTTATATTTGAAATAATATGTCTGACTGGGACATTCTCTTTATGTAATTTAGGCAGTCCGCAAAAATATGGGAGAGACTGGGAGATATGAATTAAATTATTCAATAAGTAAGGGAAAGTCCTTAAGGATAGTCTTAAGAGAGGAATTAAAATACTTTTGAGAATCTTTTAAAGGATTTTTGCTTAATTTAGTATAGGTAGTTCTGTCTGTGAGTAAATTGTTACATTTTGTTATATATTCTTGCTAGTTCATAATGACTGTTTTATTACCTGTGTCACTTTTTGTTATAATAATATCTTTATTATTTTTAAGTTTATTAATAGAGTTCATGAGAATTTTTGGAAGATTGCAACCTTTGAGTACGTTATTAACAACATCATGCAGAATGAACCCTTTTAAGCAAGAAGTAGTCACTAAAATTAATTGAACATCATCTTTCAAAGTTATCAAAGGTAATAAGAAATTCTAATATATTATTTGGGTTTCCTGAAATAGAAAAGTTTGATCCAAAATCCAGAGCTACTTTATCCATATAAGTAAGGTTGCAATCAGAAATGTTTATAACAGCTTAAGTGTTAGAGAATTTTGTCCATACACTGTTATTGAAGATGGTGTGAAACTTCTTGTTGAGTTCATATTTTAGTTAATAAACATTGCGGGAGTAATTATGATGACTGAAGTCTAAAATTTCTGAAAGATTAGCGGAAGGGCAATCAATGGTATTAAATTTCATAAAAAAATTATTGAAGGACTTTCTGACCTTAAAATAATCATTGTTGATTTCATCATTGACTTAATTAATTCGAAATCTTAAAATATCTTAATAAAGTGAGGGAAACGGAGAAGAATTCATGTCTTTTAGACAAACAGAGAGTAGAGATTTAGGAAGAACTTTGTTGTCAAGACAGCACCTTAAAAAATACCCAACAAGCTTGTATAATATAAAATTAGCTGTTCTGGATGTCAGAAATATTACATAGGGCAAACCATAGACTTTAAGAGAAGAATGGAGCCACATGACCATGACTTAAAAACGGAATCAACAAATTCTTCCTTGGTCCACCATCGAAGTCTGACAGGACATTTAATTAATCCTCGAAACTCTACTCCAATTTTAAAAGTAAGGGACACTCACAAGAGAAAATTTGGGGAAAACTTTTACATAAATAATTCTGATAATTTTAACAAATTTGGAGGAGATTGTAGGAAGGACTAGCTTTTGAACAACTTATTATTGAATTTCAAAATTTTTCCCAGAATCCCAACGTGATGGATTGAAGTTCGTGAGTGGAAAGAAAAAAAAAAAAATTAGATGTTCTTAAATTTTTGTAAAAATTCGATTTGTGCGACTTCACTTTTTAATATTTTAGAAAATGTATATAGTAAATTTATTATAATTATATATATATATATAATATATATATATATATATATATATATATATATATATATATATATATATATATATATATATATATATATATATATATATATATATATATATATATATATATATATATATATATATTTCGAGCTTTAGCCACAATCTATTAATATAATTGTGTTACCAGGGTGCGGGACGGGGACCCAACTCAAATTCACCCCACCAACCTCTTCAAAGTAGGAATTACAAAGCTATGAAATGCAAGTACAAAGTTTATGGTATCAGAAGTACAAGTACAAGTACAAGTACTTTATGAAAACTTGCATATATATATATATATATATATATATATATATATATATATATATATATATATATATATATATATATATATATATATATATATATATATATATATATATATATATATTTGTCATCATCATCATCATCATCATCATCATCATCATCATCATCATCATCATCATCATCATCATCATCATCACCTACCTTCTCTCCCCAAGACTGGGGTGTAAGGTGCGTAACATGCACCGGAAACAGAAAAGTAGTAGAAGAATATGAAGCAAGTCGAAAAGAAAGCTCAGCCTTACCGCCCCCTTTATACATTTTTGTGAGAACTCGTCGCAGTCAGAAAATTCACCCTAGAGCTTCACGGGACCGCGACGGACCCTCACTATGGCATCTCGTCAATGTGGGGTTCATCCCTTGGCCCAGGTGGGCTACAACCATACCCCCTCACAAAACCCCGCCATTCACTCCTATTATGCACCTTTCTTCTTGCCTCTGCCAAACTCACATTTCTCTCCTCCAGGCATTCCTTTACGGTCTCCCAGCCGGTTGATTCCCACCACACTCACCACTATACATCCGTTTAACCAACCGACTATCTTCCATCTTTTCCACATGACCAAACCATCTCAACGTACTTTCATTTATTCTCCTTTCTTCACACCACACAACTCTCTAATACGTTCATTCCCAATTTTATCAATTCTTCTCACACCTAACACACCCCTAAGATTGTCCATCTGAACACATTGTACTTTAGATCAATACCTCTTATTCCAGACCATAGTCTCACTACTATACATTAACACAGGTAACAACATACCCTCATGTAAGACCCTAGCGCACTCAAGACTTAGTCCCTTGCAGTAACCACGATTTAATTGTACCAGCCACCTTCCTGACATTCCCACCCCTTTCCTACCCCCCCCCTCAATCCTTTCTTCATCAAACATTTATCTTAAATATTTAAACTCAGACACTTTTCCAGCTATATATATACTGCATAATTTCACACCGAGGACTGTCCTCACTCACAACCATAACCTTACTCTTATCTACGTTTACTTTCAAACCCCTCCTTTTACACACCCTACCAAATCTCTCTACCAATCCTCTCAAACTCTCTTCAGATTCGCCACACAAAACCAAATCATCCGCATATAATAGGTAGGAACACTCCACTCTTTTCCATTCTCCATCATTCTAACACCATCCATCCCATTCTTTCATAACCCCATCCATATGCAAATTGAATAACCAAGGACATAACACATCCTCCCTCTGCTATTAATATTAAAACCAATCCTTTCAAACTCTATTCAGACACATGCTTCACTATCGTTATACATACTTTTGATTCATTCATAACCACCAGCATCATATATGACTAACACCTGCCATAGGGCATCCCTATTAATCCTATCATACGCCTGTTGCAAACCCATAAACCTAAATACAATTTATTCTTCTCCTCCCTTTTTCCCAATCATTTGTTTCAAAAGATTGGATCCACATATCCTCTACCATTACTAAACGCACCTTGTTCTTCACCAATCAGTACTTCAGTCACTCGACGCACTCTTTCGACCAAAATACCAGCATATATCTTTCCTACAACACTCAATAAACTAATTACCCTATAATACCTACAGTTACCTTATCCCACCTACCCTTATATAAAGGTACTATTATTGCTCTCCTCCAATCCCTCGGAACTATATCCTCCATAAATGCTTTGTTACACAACTTCCAAATCCAATCAATCACCATCTCACCTATATACTTTTACTGGATTGACAAAAAAATTTTATTCTTTCATTCCTCATATTTTTAAAAAATCAACTTAATTAAAACTCTTTTTGACAGAGGATACAAAATTTCGTCCTCTTATGTTAATTTTACAAAAGAACTTGATTTCCTGAAAACATTATTTCTGAAGAATGGGTTCCCAGAATTTATAATTGACTCAACTTTTCGAAATTACTTTCAGCAAAATTTAAAGACAAATCTCAGGCTAAATTAACAGCTCCTAAGGATATTTTGTATATGAGGT
>JABUQX010145726.1:5000-7500 GCA_015478945.1 Trachelipus rathkii
TTCATAACAACCAATGTAATAATATGCGTATAATAACCCGTAATAATATGTAACATAATAACTTAATAATATATATAATAATAATAATATAATAATATGTAATAATATATATATATATGTAATAATAATATGTATATAATATCTAATATATATGTATGTTTAATAATAATAATAATAATAATAATATAATAATATATATATATATCTTTATATATATATATATATATATATATATATATATATATATATATATATATATATATGTATATATGTGTAGTGTGCTAGTGTAAATTTACGGTGTCCGTGTGTGTGTATTAGTATATACGTGTCCCAATGAAATGCAATTAATGATACGTGGAATTCTGAAACTAGCAATGATTTTAAGCAATTTGATTTACGACTATGATATATATATATATATATATATATATATATATATATATATATATATATATATATATATATATATATATATATATATATATATATATATATATATATATATATATGTATATCGGGGTGAAGGGGAATGAGGAGGCGGAGAGGGGAAACGAACGTGACTGTAGAATTAAACCTTTAAGTGATCCAATCAAGTATTTTAGAAAATGCATTTTTTTAATTGCCAAGATTATGATTCCCTTTCCATGAAGATTTTTTTTTTTTTTTTGCCTTTTTCAATTTTTTTTTGGCCTATTTATTGGGCCTTTTTTTGTCTTTTTTTTTATTTGGTATTTTTTAGTCCTTTTTTTAATTGTCTTCGATCCTTGAGGTTTTTATCAATTTCTTTTTTTAGTTTTTAAAGGGGAAAAATTTGTTAGCAAATCTTTCTATTTTGTTACTAAGAGCTTTTTTTTTTTTTTTTTTTTTTTTTTTTTTTTTTTTTGTTAATAAATATTATGAAATTTGAAAAAATGCAGACGTTCAGATCATAAATAAAAGAAAAGGGAGAGAAGGAGGCACAGAAAGGAAAATGTACAGGACGAAGGACAATCTCATCGAGAGAGAGACATTTAGAGAAAGAGATAGATAGATAGATAGATAGATAGATAGATAGATAGATAGATAGATAGATAGATAGATAGATAGATAGATAGATAGATAGATAGATAGATAGATAGATAGATAGATGGATAGATAGATAGATAGATAGATAGATAGATAGATAGATAGATAGATAGATAGATATAGATAAATAGATAGATAGATAGATAGATTAATAGATAGATAGATAGATAGATAGATAGATAGATAGATAGATAGATAGATAGATAGATAGATAGATAGATAGATAGATAGATATAGATAGATAGATAGATAGATAGATAGATAGATAGATAGATAGATAGATAGATAGATAGATAGATAGATAGATAGATAGATAGATAGATAGATAGATAGATAGATAGATAGTCTTTTATTTCTTTATTTCGTAAACATAGTACATTATTTAGAAGTAAAATAAAATTAAAAAGTAAAACAAAACATTTAAAAATTAATATACATATATAAATATTAATATATACATATGTTTAAAACTTTTAAAACATCATTTGCTGTTGCCTTTCTTCCTGTTAGTAAAAAAATTTCTGCATATTATTCCCGCAGGCCAGAAGTCTTCGTTTAAAAGTTTTTCCTTAAATCCTTCATCAATTGTAATTTTAAAGGATTTAGAGTAGGGATTCCTGCAATTCAACTCTTCGACATTTAACCAATCTATGTCCAAATTATCTTTGACAAATTCTTCTAAGTGAATATTTTTAACACTTAAATCACATCTGCCAATATAAAATTCCATTAACCTTTTGGCACTTCTCAAGTTATCATTAGGTTTTGAATTTTTAGTTCCATAAATTATTTGTTTACTCTTTTTTCGAGACATCACAATAGTAAACATATCATCTTTTGATTTCTCAAATATATCGTCTTCAAATTGACGATCATTCGTCTCCTTAGAAACCAATTTTTTTGTTTTTTCATATTTATCATCTTCCAATTGACGATCATTTGTCTCCTTAGAAACCAAATCTTTTTTAGGATTTTTCTTTGCATCTGTAAATCCTTTAGATGAGACAGATTTCTTTTTCTTATTAAGAGAATTTGAAGTAATTTCTGCCCAACTTTTCTTAAGCATAATTTCATTTACGTTTGATTTTTTTAAAGCAGTAACTTCTTCAGAATCAATGCTTAAATTCCATTTGGGAAGCAGGAGATGCTGAAGGTAATATTGAATTATGATCTAAAAGTTCATCATTCGAAGTACAACTTCCAGAAATTTTTATATCTTTATCGTTTATCTCATTAAGTTTCCTTATATCATTTTTAATTTCAAATAAGTTTTCTTTAATACTAACCATATCAGATGCTAGTTTATTATCTTTTAATCTTTGATTTTTCAAGTGATTAATTTCCTCTCTCAGTTTTGTGACTTCATCAATTAAATTGATTAATTCTCCACCAATAATTTCAAAACCACTTGCTAGTGGGAGTGATCTATATGACT
>JABUQX010145726.1:12500-14509 GCA_015478945.1 Trachelipus rathkii
AAATCTTACACGTTTGGGAGATTTCTTTCCTCTGCTGATTTTCCATTCTCTCTCTCTCTCTCTCTCTCTCTCTCTCTCTCTTACCTCTCTCTATCTCTCTCTCTCTCTCTCTCTCTCTCTCTCTCTCTCTCTCTCTCTCTCTCTCTCTCTCTCTCTCTCTCTCTCTCTCTCTCTCTCTCTCTTATATATATATATATATATATATATATATATATATATATATATATATATATATATATATATATATATATATATATATATATATATATATATATATATATATATATATATATATATATATATATATATATATATATATCGAACATTAAATCCCCGCATCAATATCTTACCGGATCCCTAAAAATTAAAAAATCTGTTTCACATCGAACCTACGGCAGCTTCAAAAATATAAATATGCTCATCAGTATTCTCGTCCGCATCCCGGGATATCAAAAGTTTTCCATCCGTGATATATATATATATATATATATATATAATAACATATATATATATATATATATATATATATATATATATATATATATATATAAATATTTAAATCTTGCCCCCATATATATATATATATATATATATATATATATATATATATATAGGTGATATTTGGTTTAGAGCGACAACTATCATCGATCCATATCTCAAAAACTACAATAGTTACAGGAAAAAGGAATACATTGTTGGAATCCTGGCAAAATTTTATTGCGGAAACTGTAAAAAAAAAAAAAAAGAAAAAAAAGAAAAAAAAAATGATGTCTCATAAAGTTCTGCTACAGAGAAAAAGAATACATTTTAGAATACTTAGAAAAATTTTAGTTAGGAAAATGTAAAAAAAAAAAAAAATAAATAAATAAATAAAATAAATATTGGCTATTTTTTTTTTTTTAGGAGCAGGGGACATAATATATATATATATATATATATATATATATATATATATATATATATATATATATATATATATATATATATATATATATATATATATATATATATATATATATATATATATATATATATATATATATATATATATATATATATATATATATATATATATATATTATTTGTAAGGTATTACACGGCAATGTAGGGGCTCGAGCCGACGGGAACACACAGGGGGACGTTTTCCATACCCGTAGGGGCGGAGAGGAACCGCGGGCGCACTAAATACCAAAGGCAGGGGTTCCGGAGACCACTCCCCCGGAGAAGAAGGTGATCCTGCCGTAGTTCCCAGGTACCGGGGAAGCCCGACTCCTGCCATCGGTGCGGTATACCCTTGGGGTATTCTTTAGTAAAAGAAAAAAAAAAGCAAATACCTATTAAAAATTTTTATTTTAACGAGTAACCAATAAAGGTCTCTAAATAGGCTCTCAATCATATTACTATAATTATTACTTAATAATATTTTTATTTTTTATTTTTTTACATTTCCTATCTAAAATTTTACAGGATTCCAAAAATATATTCTTTTTTGCTGTAACAAAAACAATTTTGAAAATATATATATATATATATATATATATATATATATATATATATATATATATATATATATATATATATATATATATATATAACTTAATATAACTATATATATATATATATATATATATATATTTTTACATTTTCCGCCTAAAGGTGGACCGGCATTCAGCAGTAATATTCAGCACCCTGTATTGTGTGGTTTGAGATAATGGATTGATGATGGTGTCGCTCGAAACAATTATCACCATATATATATATATATGTATGCCAATTTAACATATATATGTATATATATATATATATATAATAGCAATAACAACAATAACAACTAGCAACAGCATATGTAATAATAACATATGTAATAACTAACCAATAACAACAACTGTAATAACAACAGCCAACAACCAGCCAACCAGCAGCAATAACCAACCAACCAGTAGCAACATATATATAATAATATATATGTATGCTTAATATATATATATGTTACGAACGATGTTTGAATG
>JABUQX010145727.1:5000-10000 GCA_015478945.1 Trachelipus rathkii
CCATCCATATACAAATTGAATAACCAAGGAGACATAACACAACCCTGTCTCACTCCACTATTAATCCCAAACCAATCACCATTGACACCATTTATTCTTACACACGCTTCACTATCGTCATACATACTTTTGATTCCATTCAGAAGCCTACCACCAACACCATATATCACTAACACCTGCCATAAAACTTCCCTATTAACTCTATCATACGCCTGTTGCAAATCCATAAAACCTAAATACAATTTATTCTTCTTCTCCCTCATTTTCTCAATCATTTGTTTCAATGTAAAGATTTGATCCACACATCCTCTACCACTCCTAAACGCACCTTGTTCTTCACCAATCAGTCCTTCAGTCACTCGACGCACTCTTTCGATAAAAATACCAGCATATACCTTCCCTACAACACTCCAATAAACTTATTCCCCTATAATTCTACAGTTCCCCTTTTCTCCCTTACCCTTATATAAGGGTACTACTATTACCGCTCTCCTCCAATCCCTTGGAACTATACCCTCCATAAACGCTTTATTACACAACTTCCAAATCCAATCAATCACCATCTCGCCTCCGCTCTTGATCATTTCACCAGTAATTTCATCTATACCTGCCAATTTACCATTCTTCAACTTTTTCACTCTACCCATTACATCCTCCTTACTTACTAATAACCTCATCCCCAAAATACCTATTCCTTCTTGCACCATCAAACCCACACACATTCACTATCACCTCTTCATTACTGTTAATGTTGTGCAGATTTTCGAAGTGTTCTTTCCACACTCCCCTCACATCCATTTCATCAGTTACAAAAGCACCATCCCTATTCATTATTCTAAGCAGATCCCTTATTCTCATTATTAACCTTTCGCTTTTCTTCCAGAAGGGCTTCCTATTCCCTTGTAAGTCCATTCCTCCTCCTTCCAAACTTTTCATTTACCTCTTGTTTTCTCCTACGTATACACCTTTTTAGTATTTCTTTTTTCCTCCTTATATAATTCCAAGCATCTTTCTTTTGAGAGCTTCATTTGCTTTTAGTACATTCAACCACGCTTCTTTTTTACCTTTAACCACTTTCATCACCTCTTCATTCCACCATTCACTGTTAACATTCTTACTTCCTACTTTAGCACATCCACACTTCTTTTGCACTGCTAACAATTGCTTCCTTCATTTGCCCCAGATTTGTTCAGTATCAACGTTCACATTCAACCATTTTACTAGCGGGCGCTCTTACATACTTATCCTTATTGTCCTGCTCGCCAACTTCTCACTCTTTATTTTACCTACTTCCTTTCGTATCACCTTTCTCTCCATCCAAGCCCCACACTAACTTAATTTTACATGGAACAACATAATGATCCGATAATCCCATTCCTAAACCCTTAACTGATTTAACATCAACACATACTTCAACATCTCCTTCTTCACCAACACTAAATCAATCATACTTTCACTTCATTACCATCTCTACCTACACCAACTCTAGTATACTTATGGATACTCTTGTGTTTAAAGAAAGTATTACTTACACACATACCTCTCTCTTCACAGAAATCAATCACCTTCCTACCATTCTCATTTTCTCCCGCCACCCCAAAACCACCTGTTATACCATCCCTTTTTGAAGTCACCTATCCAACCATTTCAGATCCCCCAAAACTATAGGAAATCCCAGGGCTCCCTGCTCACCCCATCTGGGTATCATTCAGATTATCCCAAAATCGTACTCTCTTCAACGTTTCCCTCAGATGGATCATATACGTCACAAACTACACATACCTTGACCTTTTCAAACTTAAATTGACCATTAAAATTCTAGGACTCACACACTCAAAGTCTACCATAGCTTCGTACCACAGGTCACTCATCAAAATTACAACTCCTTCTCTTCCTCTCTCATTCATTTCCACACCGGCACACACACATTTCACACCACACCACTCAATTTCTTCGTTTCCTTTCATCTTTGTTTCAGTCACAGCGAGCAAATCAAATTTGCCCTTTCTAAATACATCCATCACCTCTCTCTCTTCTCCTCAATATTTATTCCTCTGACATTCCATGTACTCATACGATTCATACCACATTTTCGCAGAAAGATAGAAGGCCGTTTACGGCGATCACCACAACTCCCTTATATATATATATATATATATATATATATACTGCTATATATATATATATATATACTATATATACTGTATATATATATCTATATATATATATTCTTATTTCTATATATCTATCTCTCTCTTTTTATATATATATATATATGTATATAGCATGCATATAACATCATCTTATATATATATATATATATATATGTATATATATATATATATATATGGTAGATTTTGTGTGTGTGAATACTAGAATTCTAATGATAAAATTTAGAAGTTTGAAAAAAGGTCAAGGTATATGTGGTTGTGACGTATGGTCCATCTGAGGATGTTGAAGAGAATGCGATTTTCTGGGATAATCTGAATGATAGGTGAAAATAGAAGCTTCAGAAATGATGTGTTGATGACCTAAATGGGTTGGATGGGTAATCGAAAAAAGGATATAACAAATTTGAAAATTGTCTTGAGGAAAATGAGAATGTCAGAAGGTGATTATTTCTGAAAGAAGAAGGAGGTATGTAATTAATACTTTGTTTAAACCTGAAGTATTCATAAGTATACTAGAGATTGGTGTATGGAAACCAAGATAACATAGAAATGAAAGTATGATTATTTTGTTGTGAATGTTAAACATGTGCTGGATGTTAAATCAGTGGTTAGGAAGTGGATTATCAGATCGTATATTGTTTTTATGTAAAAAATTAGGGTGAATGAAGGTGAATGGAGAGAAAGGAAAGGTGATAGAGAAGAGTGTGTGTAGGAAGTAAGAGTGTAAAGTAATTTAAGATAATAAAGATTGGTATTTAGAGCACTCGCAGAAGTAAATCAGATGGTGAGGGCAAGTTGGCTGATCGGAAGCACCAGAGGAAGCGGTTGTTAGCAGTGCAAAGAAGCAATGGTTTAAAGTAGGAGTTAATGGTGGTGGAATGAAGAGGAATGATAAACGGTTAGAAGTAAAAAGAAGCGTGGTTGAATATGAAAGCCAATGATGAGGTTTCAAAGAAAGATGTTTGGAATTATAGGAAAAAAATACTAAAAGGTGCATACATAGGAGGAAAAAAAATAAATGGACAGTTTGAAGAAAAGATGAATGGGAGCTGTGGGAAGGCAAGGTTAATGAAATAATTGGAACCTGATTAGAACAATGGTAAGGATGTGCTGTAACGATGAAGATAATGGGTGAGAATGGAGGGAACACTTCATATCAAATCTGCATAACACTAACGTGTGAAGGAACGTAGAGTAATGTGTGCAGTAATGGTCCAGAATAAGTATTACGGGATGAGGAGGAGAAGTAACATGGTAAGTGAATTGAAGGAATGATAAATCTGTGAATGATACTATAGATTAAATTACTGGTGAAATGTCAGAAGCTGAGAACGAATGGTGACATTGATTAATCTCAGAGGGTTATGTAACCAAAGCGTTTATGGAGGAGGCATGGATTATGAAAAGATTGGAAAGAGCAATATTGAAGAGTACTTATGAGGTAAGGGGACATAGAGGCAATATAGAATTATAGGGAATTTGGACTATTGAGGTGTTATTGAAAGAATATATGTTGGTATTTGGTCGAGAAAGAACTGCGTCGAAAATGACTGAAAGAGCTTGTTGGTGACAAATGTCGTTTGAAGTGGTGGAAGTATTACCAGACAAATCTTTACATTGAAAACTAAATGACTTGAAAAATGAGGGGCGAAAAGAAAAAGAATAAATAATATATTGTATTTATGTTTATGGATTTGCAACGAACATATGATAAATTAATATATATATATATATATATATATATGTATATATATATATATATATATATATATATATATAATATATATATATATATATATATATATATATATATATATATATATATATATATATATATATATGCTATATATATATATATATATATATATATATACAGTTTATATAGTGAAGCATTGGTGGTGGCGAAGCTTGTGATGGAATAAAGTATGTATGATAGTAATGGCAAATAAATGAGTTAAAGAATCATTGGTTTAATATTAATAGAAGAGTTGAGGCTGGGATGTGTTATGTCTCCTTGGTTATTTAATTTGTATATGGATGGGTTATAAAAAAATTTGGTGGGAGAATTTTTAAAGGAAAAATGTTAGACTGATTGGAGGTGGAAGAGAGTGGAGGGTGCCCTACCTATTATATGCGGATGATTTATCTTTGTGTGGCTAATCTGAAGAGAGTTTGAGAGGATTCGTAGAAGGATTTGGCAGGGTGTGTAAAAGGAGGGATTTGAAGTAAACGTAGATAAGAGTAAAATTATGGTTGTGAGTGAGGACAGTCCTCGATATGAATTTATGTTGGATGGGGAGCAACTGGAACAAGTGTGAGTTTAAATATTTAGGATATATGTTGGATGTAAAGGGAATGGATGATGCAGAGTGTAGTAGGAAAGTTGTGAATGGTAGGAAGGTGCCTGGTGCAATTAAATCCTTGGTGGATGTGAAAGGACTAAGTCATGAGTGCGCTAGGGTTTTGCATGAGGGTATGTTGTTACCTGTGTTAATGTATAGTAGTGAAACTATGGTTTGGAATAAGAGGTATAGATATAAGGAACAAAGTGTTCAGATGGACAGTCTTAGGGGCGTGTTAGGTATGAGAAGAATTGATAAAAGGAGGAATGAATGCATTAGGGATTTGTGTGGTGTGAAGAAAGGAGTAAATGAGAGAATATATATGAAAGTACATTGAGATGGTTTGGTCATATGCAAAGGATGGATGATATTCGGTTGGTTAAGTGGATGTATAGTGGTGAGTGTGCTGAGAATAGAATTGCTGGGAGACCGAAGAAAAAGTGCATTGAGTCTGATTAAATCTACTAAACTTTACAATGTAGTTTAT
>JABUQX010145728.1:0-25000 GCA_015478945.1 Trachelipus rathkii
TACTGTACTTCGTTCAGCCCTCGGAATTGGGTGTTTAACCGTTTTCGCATTTATCGTGAGCTGCTTTCGCGTTTCGTGCGCCGCTTCACTTGGATGATTATTTGATAGAAGTTATTAATTCTGAAACTTTAGTTTTAACTCTATCATACACTTTCTTTCAAATAATATCTCTGTAGTATTTCCTTTGAGTAGTGTGTTGAAAGAGACCGATACTTTCGCTAGCAGAACAAAACCAAGAGTTTCAACGTGACGAAATAGAAGATCATTCATTACTATAATTTCTGTAAATTTACTACATCTATCTTTTATGATTTTTCGTTTCATTGTCCCATATATTTGTATTTTATATTAGTTTCAAGAGTAATCTGCTTCGTTCTTAAAGCTGGAATTGGGGTTCCTTTACTCTTTTCTCATTTTCCTTTCTACAATTTCCTTGTCATTCTTCCTTTCCAAGAATAATTACAATTGCAAAGTGTACGGTTTGCGTTGTCATGGGAAACAATATCGAAGTAATCCCAAGGCACACTGGATAAAGATACCATTGCGGAATTGCTTCAACAGTTGATTTCGAGCGAAAATACTCACAAGTATGAGCCTATCAATATTAATATTGCTAGATTTCGACTGCAACTCAAATTACTGGCACTACCTTGAGACGGCACTAGTCAACTCATTCTAATCAATTTCTCGCAAAAGTTGTTAAATTTTCTAACAAGTTTTGTCAGAGCATTTTCTAATCGCAATCCGAAAGTTTCCGAGTGTGAATGCAAATATTTTAATTTTAACATTTATGAATTGCGAGAAGAATAAGTAAGATATATATATATATATATATATATATATATATATATATATATATATATATATATATATATATATATATATATATCTTATAATAATATACATATATATAACCTTAGCATATATATATATATAACATAACTATATATATATATAACCCTGTTATTTTCTCCTTCTATTACTCCCCAAGACTGGGGAGGTTAGTGAGTGCGAGACATGCATCGGAAAAGAAAAGAAAAGCAGAAGAATATGACAAGTCGAAAAAGAAAGCCCAGCCTTACCGCCCCGTCTATACCTATTAGTGAGAACTCGTAGCAGTCAGAAAATCCACCCTAGAGCTTCACGGATCGTCAAGTATAGGGTTCATCCTCTGGCCCAGGTGGGCCACAACCATACCCCCTCACCAAACCCCTCCATTCACTCCTAATGCACCGTTATTCTCGCCTCTGCCAAGCTCACACTCTCCTTAAGACATTCGTTCACTGACTCTCAATCCACTTTCTTCGATTTCCCAGCCGGTCGATTCCCAGCACACTCACCACTATACATCCGCTTAACCAACCGACTGTTATTCATCCTTTCCATATGACCAAACCATCTCAACAGTGCTCAATTTATTCTTTCATTTACACCTTTCACCATATAATTCTAATACGTTCATTCCTGTTTGTCAATTCTTTTCCTAACACGCCCCTAAGATTTGTCCATCTGAACACATTTGACTTTAGATCTATACCTCTTTTTCAGACCATAGTCTCACTATTATTCATTAACACAGGTAACCAACATGCCTCATGTAAAGGGCTACTTTCAGACTTAGTCCTTTACGTCCCGCAATGATTTAATTGCACCAGCCACCTTCCTGCCCATACAACTTTCCTACTACACTCTGCATCATCAATTCCCTTTTCATTCAACATATTCTAAATCTTTAAACTTAGACACTTGTTCTAGCTGCTCACCCTCGCATAACTTCACACTGAGGACTGTCCTCACTTGCAACCATAACCTTACTCTTATCTCCGTTTACTTTCAAACCCCTCTTTTTACACACCCTGCCAAATCTCTCTACCAATCCTCTTAAACTCTCTTCCGATTCACCACACAAAATCAAATCATCCATATATAATAGGTAGGCACCCTCCACTCGTCTCCATCATTCTAACACCATTTCCTGCCACCCCACATCTCTAATTCTTTCATATCTATATACGAATTGAATAACCAAGGGGACATAACACATCCCTACCTCCCTCCGCTTAATATTAAACCAATCACTTTTTGACACCATTTATTCTAACACACTCTTCACTCACGTCATACATACTTTTGATTTGTTCAGAAGCCTGCCACCAACACCATAAATTTACTAACACCTGCCAATGAGCTTCCCTATTAATCCTATCAAAGGCCTGTGTTGCAAATCATAAAACCTAAATACAATTTATTTTCTTCTCTCTCATTTTCTCAGTCATTTGTTTCAATGTAAAGATTTGATCCACATGCTCTCTACCACTCCTAAACGCACCCACCTTGTTCTTCACCAATCAGTCTTTCAATCACTCGACGCACTTTTCAGCTAAAATACCAGCATATATCTTCACTACAACACTCGATAAACTAATTCCTATAATTCCTACAGTTCCCCTTACAGCTTCACTTACCCCTTATATAAGAATTTACTATTATAACTCTCCTCCAATCCCTCGAACTGTACCCTCCATAAACGCTTTTATTGCACTTTCAAATTCAATCAATCACCATCTCACGCCTCCGTCGTTCTTGATCATTTCACCAGTAATTTCATCCTTTAGTTATCATTCTTTAAACTTTCTCACTCTACAAATACGAACTCCTGCTTGCTAATGACTCATACCAAAAATACCTATTTCTTTGCTTTCCATCAGAAGCCCACACACACATTCCACTATCCCCTTTTCATTAATGTTAATATTATACAGATTCTCAAAGTGTTCTTTCCACACCCTCACATCCATTTCTGTCAGTTACAAAAAGCACCATCCTATTCAGTATTCTAAGCAGGTTTTCCCTTTATTCTCCTTCTTAACCTTTCACGCTTGCTTCCAGAAAAGCTTCCTATTCCCTTCTAAGTCCCCATTCATCCTCCTTCCAATAGTTCATTTACCTCTTTTTACCTATTACATTATGCACTTTTTAGTATTTTCTTTTTTTCGTCCATATATATACTTCCAAACTTATCTTTCTTTTGAAACTATCATAACATATATATATACATATATATATATATATATATATATATATATATATATATATATATATATATATATATATATATATATATATATATATATATATACTATATATATATATATAGGGCCGAATCATTCAGCATTCTCAACGATCTGGAGCAACTAATCAAAAAACCCATCGTTCCAGCCAATTCTTGAACACTTGACCTATGTTTCACTAGTCCTTCTCTCTATAAATACACCACCTTCGCTCTTCGCTCCTATTGGTAAATCTGATACAACCTTATCTCTTAATTTTAATATACTCAACAGCTCCTCATTGTTATGCCCCTATGCGTTTTCTGGCTTCTGCACTTCAACTATAATTGGAATGGCTGCTTTATCTGATGACGCTTGGGCTTTATGCCACTAAAGTGAGAGCTGCTTAATCGTTGACGGGATAAGGCAGGTTGTTCAGCACATTTAAATCTTTCTCTCAAAATAATCCATGGTTCCGTGGGTAGCTTGTTCTCACTTACCATTCAGGCTAGAGACAGAGGCGTATCAGGAGTGGAAAAATTCTCGTTCTATCACTCTCGCTAATTTTCATTCAGCTAAAAATCGTTGCAGGGATACTCTTCGACGAGCAAAGGGCCTTCGCAAACGAAAGTGCGCTATGCCTCCTTGGTTTCTCCTACTGACAAACCTTTCTGGCATCTTGCCAAAAACATCTCTAACAACTTTGTAAATCTGCCTTTCCTCCTCTTATTCGAACTGAAAAGTCCAATCTCTTCGGCCTCCTATTTTCCTCCAACTCAACCCTGGACGATTCTGGCATTCCTCCTCCTCCTTCTCCTCTCAGGTGTCCTATGTCTTTGCCTGTGATTACATTTGATTGGGTACATGGGCTCCTGAGATCTATGAACGTTAGGAAGGCAGGTGGCCCGGATGGCATTCCTCCCTGAGTTTCGAGGTAATGTCAACGTGCTGGCTACCTCGTTCAGCTATATTCTCTATGTCTCAATACTAGCCCTTTCCCTCAGTGTGGAAGCTCTCACATGTCCAACCTATTCCGAAAAAATGAAGCCGCTCTGATCCTTCTAGCTATCGCCCTATAGCTCTCACTTGTTTTCTATCTAAGATCTTTGAAATCCTTCTCAACTCTCATTTCTTAGACCATCTGGAATCTCATTCTCTTCTTTCCGATCGCCAGTACGGCTTTCGGCGTTCAAGGTCTACTAGCGATATACTTTCCTATTTAACCAATTTATGGTTTTCCGCTCTTAGGAACTACGGGGAGACTTGAGTGTGATGGCGCTTGACATATCCAAAGCATTTGACCAGGTATGGCGCCTTCACTGTCTCTAAGCTCCCCTCCTTTGGGTTTCCTGCTTCTCTTTGCTTACTTATTTATGTCTAACTTTCTTTCAAGTCGCTCAATATCGGTGGTGGTTGATGGAACGACTTCTTCTTTTTCTGTCAATAGTGGTGTTCCTCAGGGTTCGGTCTTATCTCCTACTTTATTCCTACTTTTTACTAATGATCTTCTCACCTGCATATCTAACTCTATCCACTCATATGCCGATGACTCGACCCTTCATTCGTCAACTCATTTCAATTCTGCTCCCTCATTTACTTCTAGAATTGCCTCTCGTCTTAATCTTTCAGATTCTATTCTCGCTGATCTGGATAGAATTTCCGAGTCGTGTCGTCTTAACCTTGTGAGGATTCTAATTCTTTAAAAACCAATTTCTAAAGAAAATCTCGCTTTCTAAAACACCTTTTAACTTTCCTATCTCTTTCGACGGTTCTCTCGTCTCTCCTGTTGACAATATAAACATCCTTGGCCTTAACATAAACAAAAAAATGTCTTGGAAACCTCACATCACAACAGTTGCTAGGGCGGCCTCAAAGAAACTGGGTGTTCTGTTTAGACTGCGAGACTTTTTTCCTCTCCTCAGTTACTCCAGCTGTACAAGGGTCTTATCCACCCTTGTATGGAGTACTGTTCTCATATCTTGGGGGGCTCTGGTTTCACCCGGCTTTTGGACAGGGTCGAATCAAAGGCCAAAAGGCTTATAAACTGTTCTGTACTTTCCAGTTCACTTGACCCTCTATCTTTTCGGCGCTATGTTCGTACTTTATCTCTTTTCTATAGGTACCTCAGCTGGAGTGCTCGAGGGCTTACCATATGCACCACTGCTTTACGACGCCCCTCAGTAGCACAAGGGTACTGTGTCTGCACCTGAGTTTTGTGTAGATTTTGGTAATTCCAGGCTAGTTCGCTGCCGTGCTTCCTATTTTCCTGCCACCTCTGTTTTGTGGAACTCCTTTCCATCTTCTGTGTTTCCTGTTGAATTTAATCTCTCTCACTTTAAAGCCTGCGACTGTGCTCATCTGCGTCATTTGCGTTAGTGGATGAAATTTTGGCGTGCAACACCCCTCCCTGAATAGGGCTCTGCCCATGAATGATGGTGACAACTGCAAAATATATATATATATATATATATATATATATATATAGTGTATCTAATAGTGGCACTCTCTATATATATATATATATATATATATATATATATATATATATATATATATATATATATATATATATATATATATATATATATATATATATATATATATATATATATATAAAAACACTATATAAATATACAAATCTATATATATCTTTTCTTTATATATATATATATATATATATATATATATATATATATATATATATATATATATATATATATATATATATATATATATAGTGATGGGCAAGCTGAATTTTTGCATAACCACGGTTGCGGTTTGCGGTTTCTAAAATATTCGACATCCTCGGTTATGGATTTTTTGCGGTTCTTAAATTTTTCAACAACCGTGGTTGCGATTGTGCAATAAAAACTTTTATGTTATAGCTGTGTAAAAGATTATGTGGAGTGGAAAGATGGAGGATCTGAGCTTTTGAGTAATTGAAAATAACCTTGATTCCCAATGCCCCAAAGAATTCGAGAAAAATCAGATGCTGTTGATCCAAGGGTGCCACTAGCGTGAGCTAATTGTTGCTGAAAAAGGACGTCTATCAAAATGTGAGGAGGTAATGAAGGAATTGAAGTCGTCGGCATAGGAGTGGATATATGATGAAGCAATAGAGAGGTCTTTTATGAAAAAGTAGAAGGAGTTGGGAATAAAACAGAACCATGAGTAGCACTACCACTATTTATAAATTTAAAGGATGAACGGTGGCATTCACCAAAATACTGAAAAAAAGACCAAGAAACAGAAAGACTAGAAAGAAGATCGCCAGTAGAGCGCTTCTTACGAAAGCCGCATTGGCGAGCAGAGAAAAGATTAGAAGAATTGAGATGTTTTCAAATCTTCCTGCTAGGATAGATTCTATAACTATAGAAAGAACAGAAGTTAGAGAGATTTGGCGATAGTTGGAGGGTTGAAATTGGTTCCCTTTTTCGTACAGGAACACCTTTCCAGTAAGAAAAAAAGGCCAAAGTAGAAAGACAGACGGAATAATTTAACAAGGCATAGTGCAAGCTTGAAAGCACATTTGAGAACTATGGGAGGAATACCATCAGAACCGTACGCTTTCTTGGTGTTAAGCTCTGAAAGAAATAACACCTTTTGAAGAAATTACAACATTAGCATAAATATGTTGGAAGGATGTGGAGAAGAAAGAATAGCACTGGAATCGTCTAAGGTGGAATTAGAAGCAAAGGTTTGAGCAAAGAGTTCAGCTGTAGTGGAAGGTTAAACGGCAGTTATGCCGACGGAAAATACTAAAAAAGGGCAAAGGGAAGACGCAAAGTTAAGAGTTAACATTTTTTGAAAAATGTCAGAAATGACTTGAGGAAGAGGAGCCAGTAAGATTATTGCACTTTCTACTGAGAAAAGAATTTTTAGTGTCATGGAGAATAGATTTTGCACGATTTTGGGATGAAATATAAGTTGGAAGGGTTTCTGAAATTTGAAGATGACAGTATTTCCAAAAGGCAGCGTCCCCGCCGCTAATAGAACGAGAACAAGCAGGGTTAAACCAAGGTTACCTAGGTTTAGTTGAAGGTAAAGATCATGGGGTGCACGCCTCCATGCTAAAGAGAATTAGATCGCGCTTTGCACACCCCGAGGAACCCTTTCCACGGAAGCTGTAGTCATTTCATGGGAAATCAAAGAAGTATGACTGTAAAGTCCTACCTGTTAGCAGCACCGAAGTGCCAAAGACGTTTTCTCGCCGTAGGCTGGGGTCTTTCCTGCGGAAGACCTGAAGAGATAGAACAGAAAACAGATATGAGACTCATCGGAGGAACCTAGAGGAGGAAAAAATTTAACAGAATAAGGATAAGAATTAGAGGTTAGGAAAAGGTCTAGAATGTTGGGTTCATCTCAAAGACGATCAGAGATACGAGTTGGGAGCTGCCACAACTGCTCGAGATAATCATGGATAGAAAGTCGTAGCAGCTCATCAGCCAGTATCTTGAGAATTAAAGGAAAGCAATTGACCGTGGTGAACGTTGAAATCACCAAGAATGATGATTTCAGAGAAAAATGAAGGAAAGAGAGAATGTGTTCTAATTTATTATGACAGATTAGCTTGAGCCATTAGGTAGAATATTCGGAAAACTCCAAATCAAAGACACGGAACAAACATCATTGCACACATTGGCACAACTGCCTTTGGCTGAAAATTGAGGGAAGAAATAGTAGGAGTCAGCAGAGTAGAGCTTGAAGTTCAGAACGCTCAAAACCTAAGTTTCGGTTAGCAATAAGAGATGAGGTTTAGAGGAGGAGAGGTGATGTTCAACAAAATGAAAATTAAATTTAAAACCGAGAAGGTTGCAGAAATTTATGAAGAAAGGAGACCATACATCAAAACAAGCCGGCAATTCGGTGACGGCACCAACTCCATCACCGGAGGCCGTCAATGACCTTTAATGCTGATGAGGGTAGGGAGGAAAGGGGTTATTTTTGGAAGCCACCCTTATAGGCTTCTCCGAAACTAATCGCGTGGCTGCCATTTTATACCATTTTT
The DNA here is from genome assembly GCA_015478945.1 of Trachelipus rathkii. Lineage (NCBI taxonomy): Eukaryota > Metazoa > Arthropoda > Malacostraca > Isopoda > Trachelipodidae > Trachelipus > Trachelipus rathkii. The sequence continues at coordinate 8,059 of JABUQX010145728.1, forward strand.
TATTTTCTTTTTAAGAGCTAAGTGTTGTCTGTAATTGTATTTTATAGTGTGTGATAAGGGAGAACTTACTCCAGTGTAAGAAGAATGTGGATATGAGCACAAAAGGGAAGAACAATTGGATACTGGAGTGCCATGGGATGTACTCTAACACTCCATATATTCCAATGGTGCATGGCTTCAGGAGCGTAACTTCCTCATATTTATATATTTATCTATTTAAATCAATATTTTTCTCTCTTTATATATATATATATATATATATATATATATATATATATATATATATATATATATATATATATATATATATATATATATATATACATTATATATATATTTACAGTGGCGTATCCAGAATTTTTTTTCGGGGGGGCCAGACAAAAATCGTTTCTTTTATATATATATATATATATATATATATATATATATATATATATATATATATATATATATATATATATATATACTATATACTATATATATATATATATATATATATATATATATACTCTCTACTCTATATATATATACTATATATATATATATAAAAGTGGAAGGACCATGTATCAAATTTTTTTTTAAAAAAATGGGAGTCATTTATATAAATTACTAAAATCATCTTACCTAAATTGTTAACTTTAATCGCCGGGCATGAGAGTGAGCAAAATCCGAGATAACTTCTTCAGTTTTTGTGTCAATATTTTGATGTATGTAGAGGAGGGCAAGTCCAGTAAGTCATTCATCTCCAATAGTTTATTTCTCAAGTAGCTTTTCAGAAGTCTTTAATGTTGAAAAGCTTCTTTCTACTGAAGCAGTAGACACGGGTAAAATTGCCAGTATTTGCAACAAGATGTAAATATTTGGAAATTGTGACTGCGAACAAGAAACTAGTTCGTCTATTGCTGTTTTTGGACGATCTGTGATTTGATGCCATTTCAACTTCCATAAATCCGATTCCGCTTTTACTAAATCTTCTATTAGACTTTCGAGGTCTTCCTTGTAAAATGTTACACAGTCTTTTATCTTCTCATACGGCACATTACACCTGTTCGGTATGACAAATTGCAAGGAAGAAATAATTTCTTTATGATTTAAAAACCTCTCTCCTAATGCTGATATTAAATCATCCATAAATGGTATAAAAATGGATGTGCAATGGTAAGTCTGTGGGTCGGAAGTAGGGATGTTGGGTCTGTATTTTTAGAACTTATTAATTCTTGGAACAGCAATTTCAATACCCAGCTCTGATACGCTTACACATTCTTCAAAAATCTGCTGAAATTCTAATGTTGCATTTTCTCTGATGGCTTCAAGTTTAGTTTTAACTAAAGGACTTACGAGATTTGTTCCTGACAGCGACGAATTATATAAAATTAATTTAACATCTGCACTTTATATTATTAACAGACATGATACTTAAAATTTTTTAGTGTCTAGAAAATTTCGGGTGGCCATGGCCCCCCCCCCCCTGGATACGCCACTGTATATATATATATATATATATATATATATATATATATATATAACAACTATATATAGATGCTATATATATATATATATATATATATATATATCGGTGCGGTGCGGTGCGGTGCGTGGTGCGCAAATTTTGGTGCGGTGCGGTGCGCTGTGGTCCGCTCTCGGTGCGGTGCGGTGCGGTGCGCATGCCAAAAGAGATGGTGCGGTGCGGTGCGGTGCGAGAGGATGACGGGTGGTGCGGTGCGGTGCTGGTGCACGACCTTCCGGTGCGGTGCGGTGCGGTGCGCAAAAATCGAATGCCCAGCACTAATATATATATTTATATATATATATATATATATATATATATATATATATATATATATATATATATATATATATATACACCTTTTTACCTTCCCTATATATATATATATATATGTATATATATATATATATATATATATATATATATATATATATATATATATATATATATATATATATATATATATATATATATATATATATATATATATCTCGCTGCTTATATATATATATATATATATATATATATATATATATATGTTATAAATATATATATGTATATATATATATATATATATATATATATATATATATAATAACATATATATATATATATATATATATATATATATATATATCTATGATAATATATGTATATAATAGATAAGAAAATATGTATATATATATAGATATATATATGCTATATAAAAATCTCTAACCAATATAAATAGATGTATAAAAAAAATACACATATATGTCAAATTTATATATATAAGAATAAAACCAACAATAATAACATAATATAATATATGTATGTAATATAATATCTTTATATATAGCATAACAACAACAACCAATAATATGTATATATATGTATATATATATATATATATATTTATGTATAATATATATATAATATATATATATATATATAATAACATATATATATAATGTACATATATATATATAAAAATATAACTGCTCTTAGTAATAACCTTATATATGTATATATAATAACAACATATGTATATGTAATAATAACAGTAACAACAACGCTTATATATACTCTATATATATATATATATATATATATATATATATATATATAAGGAAATTTCAGAGTATAGAAAAGCTTAAGGCAAATATTTCAAATAATTACAGTTTTCTCCTCGAAAATGTTGACGTTTAAATTATTCATCTAAGAAACGAGTCTGAAGTGGTGGTGAATGAAAATTTCCTAAAATAAAAAACATTAACTTGTAAGCTTTTTTTTTCCTTTATCGAATCCTTAATGAAAAGAGAACTTGGTGCAGGTATTTTTTTTAATCTGCTCTGTTGGGCAAAGGTCAAAGACCTCCTACCTAATTCCACCAGAGTTGGGGGGAGTTCACAAAGCAGTTCCAATTTAAAGACAGAGTAGAAAGGCGTGTCATGCGAATTCTTCTCAATTGAGGAGGAATGCGATTGAAAAGTTCAGAATAACAATGTCCGTTGTAATAGCTATAGAATAAAAGAGCTACGCAACAATTGGACGATTAGAAAGAGACTGGGGAGAGTTAGTGAGAGCGTGAGAGTTAATAAGACGAAAAGTCCTAGACTCTCCCTTCTCAAAAAGAACTGTGTGAGTGGAACTCCCCAGATGTGCGAGGCATACTCCATACAGGGGCGAACGACAAGGGCGTGAAGAAATTCTGAATGTGCCTCAGAGCACCAAATCATTTTAGAAGCTTCGTTTTAAAGAGAAGTAATGTGATCCTTCCATTTAAGATCACAAGAAAAAGAAACGCCAACAATATTTAATTCAGACGAAGATTTGAGTTGCGTTCTTTCGAAGATGTTATAGCTGGGTGGCAGATTATGTCGAGTAGAAAAATGGAATAATTGAGATTTTGAGGCATTTTAAACAATGCCCCAATTAGATATTTGAGAAAGATCGGAGGTTAATCGTTTCAAGACCGCCCTCCTAGAGTGACCTAATTTTTGCTGGGAGGCACGTCTATCAAAATGAAGGTATTGCTAAATTAGTGTTGGATCACTTTGCTAACATATTGTTTGAAATTCATTTATGATTAATTTAAATGGCATTAGCTATTTCCACAAACATAGAAAGATGTGAATTTACAGTTACTTGATGTTAATATATCATTTAAAAACATAATCCTGAGAATTATTAATTTCTAATAAATTCATCAAGATTTTTTAAGAGCAATTTTGCTCTCGTAAGGAAACTAATCTCAACCTTTGGTTGCGGATTTTATTTCATAATTTTTTTTCCTTCTCAATGGAGGAGATGCTACTCGTACCGGTGAGCGTTTCGTTAAGAAGTGCCAATCCTTAATATTCAAATTGAATCCCGTTCGCGTTCAAAGGTCATTAAGTCTTTAATCCAGTTATGATGGATAACTACTTTCCAGTTTTTGTTTGGTAAGAAATGAACGTTCCTTTGCTTTGAGAATCCCAAATCGTAGAAGTTCTTAGAGTTTGTCTGTTTGTCTGGAGTCAGACTCCATGCTAAGAAAGTAGAAATCAGTAAAAATGCGACTTTCTTTCACCATGTGGAAAGAAGTTTAGTTTGTGTGTAGGAAAGAAGTTGTACAATATCTGCAGGAAACCCCCTTCACTCCAGAACCAAAAGTCTCTCTTCGTGTCTCCAGGAGTTACAATTAGAACTGAATATCCTCTTCACAATCATTGAGTAAGGACTATACTCAGAGTCTGATCTCGGGATGTCCAGTCATAATAGCTAAGTAAAATATCCACTATTATTATTATTATTATTATTATTATTATTATTATTATTATTATTATTATTATTATTATTATTATTATTATTATTATTATTATTATTATTATTATTATCTTTATTATTATTATTATTATTATTATTATTATTAATGTTATTATTATTATCTTCCCTTTTTGAATAGATTTTTTATTTTAGATAGAAGATGGATATTTTCTGCAGACCTTATACAGTATGACCCATACCCTAAAGATGGTGCGTTATTTTATAAAATTTGTTTGGTTGTAAATATTAGTTGATATCTACTTCTCACTTGTAAATATTATTAAACACCTAATCCCATCTCAGAGATCTTTAATTAATATATATATATATATATATATATATATATATATATATATATATATATATATATATATATATATATATATATATATTTATATATATATATATATATATATATATATATATATATATATATATATATATATATATATATATATATATATATATATCTTCTGTCCCAAAAAGTAAGTTTACTGAATATCCCATGAACGACTGAGTAAGGTAGCTAATCCGTGACGTATACGAGTGGGTAGCTACTTACCTAGGTTACATATCCATACCAGTTTTAACCAGATTTATAAAGTCAGTCTTTCACTACATCTGTTTATGCATGGGCGTGTGTTCTAATCTCGTTACGTTTTTGCACTACATCTTTTTTGTGTATGGGCGTGTTTCATATCCTCGTTACGTTTTTGCGATGCAGGTAAATATTGAACAGCAGTACGCTAACAAATTCTGCCACTGAGACATTTGTTGCCTTAAACGAAGATTATGTTTTTTAACAAGCCTTGCGGGGATGCCATCATCGAGAACTATGGTTTTTGGCACAAAGGTTTCAAAGAGGGCCGAGAAAATGTACAAGACGACCCTCGTTGTGGAAGACCAATCTCGTCAACAAACGATGAAAATGTGGAAGTTGTTAGAGCTGTGATGGAGAGAGACCGCCGGTTCAGTGTCAGAGTGATTGCAGAAGAAACTGGTTTGGATAAAAATTCAGTTCATAGAATTTTAACGAACAATTTGCACATGCGAAAAATTTGTGCAAAACTAGTGCCGAAAAACTTGTCTGTGGAGCAGAAAGCGAACAGGGTCAAAATTTGCCAAGATTTACTTGAAAGACTCGAAATGGAGCACAATTATTTGGATAAAAGTATAACAGGCGATGAATCATGGGTTTTTGAGTAAGATCCTGAAACCAAATGGCAAAGTGCGGAATGGTACACAAAAATTTCTCCTCGTCCGAAGAAAGCACGTATAAGCAAGTCCAGAGTGAAAACGCTGATTATATTATTTTTTTTTCGACAGCCGTGGTATTGTGCACAAGGAATTTGTAACTTCAGGACAGACAGTTAATCATGTCTTTCACAAAGATGTCTTGGAACGACTTCGAAAACGAGTTCAGCGAATCAGAGCAGACATCATAGACAATTGGATGCTGCACCACGATAACACGCCATCTCACACTGCGCTCTGAATTATAGAATTTCTGGCGAAGTAAAACATTCAAGTACTTCCACATCCTCCATACAGTCCAGATCTAGCTTCGTGCGATTTTTACCTCTTCCGTAAGTTGAAAATGAAGTTGAAGGGTCATCATTTTGGGGCGATGAAAAACATAAAAAATACTGTACACATGAACTAAACACAGTTCAGGAAAATGACTCCCGGTACTGCTATGAACAGTGGAAGAAACGTTGGAACCGATGTGTAACCTCCCAAGGATCATACTTCGAAGGAGATAACTTGTGATTTCAGGTAAGTCCAATATATAATTAAATGCGACATCAGTACACTTACTTTTGGAACGTAACATGTATATATTTGCATGTATGAAAATGCGATATTATTTTTTTATTACTTGTAAATTTTTGTATATATTTTAGGTTCCTGATTTGGGAGTATAACAAACATGAGATAAGAAAACTCATCATTATTGCAAACCTTTTAAAGGTTACAACTTTGCCAGGATAGCACCTGGAAAGCATAAAAATACACAACACTCCCACAGGAAAAATAAAGGAACCTCCGGAAGCTTGTAAGTGTTAAATTTTAATTTTATTTTTAACTATTCCACAATGACTGGCGAGAATGGAAGCTCCGTTGGTTCTTCCCAAACTCCCCAAAACCCACCAACACATGCGGCAATCACGTCCATTCCCAAAAATGAGCTTATACTCACAGGGATCATTTAAAACATTTGGAACGGGCCAAGGTTCTCACGATGGCAAGATGTAAAATAAAACATTGAACTAAAACACTGCACGAATGATAGAGAAAAATCATACAAGCGAGAAGTCAGATCCATTTAACCGATGGAGAATTCAGATGGCTCCTTAACTCTAATCCAAACCTCCTTCGCATGGAAAAATTTGAAGATTTCATTGATACTCTCCGCACCCTAGTCTTCCCAGAATATTCTTTACATTACTTCAACGCACTCAAACGCATTCTGGTTCAAATGTTATGCCCAAAAACACTCTTCAAGTGCTCTGTCCTTACAAAAATTAGTCAAAGATGTTTTTTGAAAAACTGAATGAAAAAAGACTCCACTCTCACCTTCCCAGACAAATTTATAAATGCGATAGCAACCGCATTTCTTTATACACAAATACCAAGCCATTTGCAAGAATACAAAAGACAATTTGTAAAAGAGTACGAGTACGACCTGCCTCTCCCCAAGCAAATACAAAAGTTCCTTCAAAAGTCCCACGGCCGACTCTACAATCTACCTAACGCAAATACAGACCCTGCAACTCCTCAAATGAACGTCAACCTATTGACTAAAAGTGGAAAATTTTCGAGACTGAAACCAACTACTCAACACATGCAGAGGCAAACTTTTCTTCAAAAATAACTCCACCTGAAAGCCAAACTCAATGATTGTTTTCTTCGCATCTCAGCTCAAACCCCGAGCATTTACCTCAAATATGCTACCATTGTCAATAGCCAATGTCCATTTAATCCATATTGCCATAAATGTTATCAATATCATGCTCGAGGATCCCCACCCCTATGCAAAAATTTCAAATTTCACCCAAGAAACCCAGATTTTAAAGTCAAATACGCTCCAATCACTCCTCAAATCGAAGAAAGCATCAAAAAAGGACTTTGGAAATTAAGCGGCATAAATCGAACTGACCTTTAAGGGTATAAGGATGTGCGACCTTTCTTCAAATCAACCCAAGAAAAACGATTTCCTCATAATAACCAAACAATCAACCAAAATCGCTCCCCTTCTACATCACTGCCCCAGAAAAATTGGAATTCTCAAATAAATCAATTCCAAAATACGCACTTAATCTCCTCAAACATTCAAGGAGATGACCCAAATTACTACATAAATGAAGAAAATCAATATATCCCCTTCATGGAAGATTACTTCTCAGATCAACAATATTCCCTAGACGCTGACCTTAATTATCTACAACCAAGTGATTCCCTTCAAGACACACACCAAGAATTGTATGAAATGCTCAACAAAATTTTTGAGCTCTGAGATTTGGTCCCAGCACTCCGCTAGATCTCTCCCCTTCCCAGAGGGTGCACCCCCCCAATTTAAAGATTTATAATAATAATTATAGGGATTTAGAAGATAGGGATTTCATTTAGGTTAATGCTTGCAAATCCTCATATAATTTGAATTTACATAGCGATCACCTAAGTAATAATAATAATAATAATAATAATAATAATAATAATAATAATAATAATAATAATAATAATAATAATAATAATAATAATAATAATAATAATAATAATAATAATAATAATAATAATAATAATAATAATAATAATAATAATAAAAATAATAATAATAATTACCAATAATATTTTAATTTAAATTTTAATACTATTAATAATGCTAATGACATTTATAATAATTTTAATAATATTCATAGTATTAATAATTCTACTCACACTTATTGCACAAAGGCTCAAACATCCTCACAATTTTTGCAATATGATTCCTTCTCCTCACGCACTCTCTCTCCTCACCTCCCTCAACATTCACAATTGCAACCAAATATTGCAAATATTTCTCCACCCTTTCCACATTCACACTCACTCCCATCTCTCTCTCACTACCCAAATTCACATAATAACTCTCTCTCTCTCTCTCTCTCTCTCTCTCTCTCTCTCTCTCTCTCTCTCTCTCTCTCTCTCTCTCTCTCTCTCTCTCTCTCTCTCTCGGCATTCTAGGCAACATCTATCAATATCTCAACTAATTATTGCAAATTCTTTAATGGTTACACATAGAACTCAGGAATCAAATCCTTCTTCCCTCAAATTTAACACAACTTCTTCTTGCCTTAACACTCAATCTCCCAGGGCATCGCAATCTAACGATACAGAGTGTCAACTTATTTGCTTAAAGTTGCAATAACTTTTTAACAGTTGCAATCTGCATCATAAATTATTTCTCTTAGAAACCGGATCTAATGGTTCTATATGCAAACTGCCGGTCTTTCACAACTTTCAAAATACACTCAATACATATATCCCCTTTAAAACCTACTACGTTCAACTCAAATCTATTACAGGTTCTGTTTTTCAGCAACTTGGCACCATCACTTTAAAAATTACATCTTGCAACATCTTATTTCCCAGTCACTTTTATGGTTGTCCACGATTCACTATGTTCTTTAAAATCTGAATTCTTCCTCGGCACAAATCTCTTTAGTAACGCTCCAATTTCCCTTGATCTAACAAATTTAACAATTTGAAAATAACCCGACCTTTCTTTTTTAATGAACAAGATATGAGAAATATTTTCCAAATTTGTAAAATTGGAATTTTACCATCACATCAATCACAACAAAATAAATCTACTTTGACTTTTCATAACGATAAAGATATAACTTCCGACTCACTTTCCTCACAAAATAATCTTTCTGTCGACTCTTCTATATCTCTCCCACACTCTCTCTCTCACACCAAAAATTCCATTCCACCTCTATACTAAAATGACATTTCAGTCACTTGCTACTTTCTTATTGACTCTGAGATTATATATAATTTTTATACTACTTTTACTATTGAAATTCATCCATATTCTAAAACAACCCTTTGTCTTAATGCTTTAACTTCTGCTAATACACACCCTCAGAGAAACTTAGTTTTATCAATTAACAACACACATAAATAACTACCTTTACTCCGGTAGTATTCTTAGTACATGCAATAAGGGACAAATATTAATAGATATTATAAATTTAAGCTCTTCCCCACAGCATTACAAAAGAACAATCATTTTCACTGCAAACTCAATTATAATTTTAGATGAACCTACAAGCAGAGCCCTCTTAACCACTAGGCAAACTAGGCAAATGCCTAGGGCGGCAGAATATGAGGGCAGCCCTAGGTGGCTAGAACGCGGCAGACAACGACAGCAAAAAAAAAAAATATATATATATAGAGATAGCAGCATATGTATATAAAGATATAGATAAGTAAATATATATATATATATATATATATATATATATATATATATATATATATATATAGTATATATATTATATATATATATATATATATATATATATATATATATATATATTTATATATCTCTGTTATATATATATATATATATATATATATATATATATATATATATATATATATACATGTACATGTATATATATATATATATATATATATATATATATATATATATATATATATATATATATATATATATATATATATATATATATATATATATATATATATATATAAACATATATATATATATATATATATATATATATATATATATATATATATATATATATATATATATATATATATATATATATATATATATATATATATATATAAATATATATATATATATATATATATATATATATATATATATATATATATATATATATATATATGCCATATATATATATATATATATATATATAATATATATATATATATATATATATATATATATATATATATATATATATATATATATATATATATATATATATATATATACATATATTTTAAAAAGTTGTCACCACCATTCACGGGCAAAGCTCTATTCAAGGAAGGTAAGGCACGTCCAGAAGTTCACTTAACGCAAATTACGATATGAGCACAGACGCAAGCTTTTAAGTGAGGGAAATTAAATTCAGTAGTAAACACAGAAGATGGAAGAGAATTTCACAGAACCGAGGTGTCAGAAAAGAAGGAAGCACCGCAGCAAACTAGCCTGGAGTTACCAATATCCACACAAAACTGTGCGCAGCACAACCCCTTGTGCTTTGAGGGCGTCGTAAAGGTGGTGGTACGCGAGTGACAAGTTCCTCGAGAACCTGCCGCTGCGGTACCTATAGAAAAGAGATAAAGCACCCAACATCGCGCCAAAGATAGGAGTCAAGAGAACTGGAAAGCATGGAACAGTTTATGTCTTGGCTTTTGACTGACCTGTCCAAAAGCCGGGTGAGACCAAAGCACCCCCAGAGAGCAGATCACAGCTGGAAGGGCGGATGAGGCCTTGCATAGCTGGAGTAACTGAGAAGAGGAAAAAGTCTCGCAGTCTAAACAGAACTCCCAGTTTCTTTGAGGCCGCCCTACAACCGTTGTGATGGGAGGTTTCCAAGACATTTTTTTTTTTATGTTAAGGCCAAGGATGTTTATATTGTCAACAGGAGAGACGAGAGAACCGTCGAAAGAGATAAGAAAGTTGGAAGGTGTTTTAGAGAGGGAGATTTTAGAAGTTGAAAGAATCAAATTTCACAAGGTTGAGGCTACCTCCCACCCGGAAATCCTATCCAGATCAGCGAGAATGAATCGGAAAGATTAAGACGAGAGGGCATTCTAGAAGTAAAAGAGGGAGCAGAATTGAAATGATTTGAAGAATGTGTTGGACGTGTGAGCCCTTCCAACACTGAGGAAAGTTAGTTTGAGACATAGAGAATATTGTTGAACGAGGGTCGGGGTCCGCACGATGTAAATTTTCCCCTCAAAATTGAGGTGAGGAATGCTTATTCGGTCCACCCGCCTTCCTTACGTTTAGGATTTCAGGAGTCCATGCACCCGATCAAATGTAATCACAGGCAAAGGCATAGGACAATCTGAGAGGAGAAGGAGGAGGGGAGGAGAAATGCCAGAATCGTCCAGGGTTGAGTTAGAGGAAAATAGGAGACCAAAGAGATTGGCCTTTTCAGTTGGAGAATTAGCAACAGAACCGTCAGAGGGAATAAGAGGAGGAAAGGCAGAGATTTACAGAATTAGAGATGTTTTTGCAAGAGGCCAGAGATTTTTCAATAGGAGAACCTAGGAGGTTAGCGCCCTTTCGTTTGATGAAAGCTCGCTTTGCTCGTCGAAGTGTATCCCTGCAACGATTTCTAGCTGAATGAAAATTAGCAAGAGTGATAGGAGAACGAGAATTTTTCCATTCCCGATACGCACTGTCTCTAGCCTGAATGGCCAGAGAACAAGCACGATCGAACCATGGATTATGAGGAGAGAAAGATTTAGTCGAAGAAATAATGAACTTGCTCATCCCATCAACGATTACAGTTCCCACCTTATCGGCAGAAACCGAAGCGTCACCAGAGTCAAAACAGTCATTCCGATTATAGTTATGGTAAAAGCGACGTTAGGCAACCCAATCGGTCCGATAAAAGTGCTAGAAAAAACGCGTAGGGCAGGATGGAACTGTTGGAGAGAAAGTATTAAAATTAAGAGATATAAGGTTGTGGTCAGATTTACCAATAGGAGAGAAGGTGGTGTATTTATAGAGAGAAGGACTAGTGGTGAAACATTGGTCAAGTGTTTTCAAGAATTGGTTGGGACGATCCGGAATGTGTGTGTGTTCTTTGATTAGTTGCTCCAGATTTGAGAATTCTGAATGATCTGGCCTCCTCCCCACCTAAATCAGTATGAGACCCCAAAAATTCAGTGTTGTGTACATTGAAATCCCCAAATAGAGTGACCTCAGTATTTGGATGAGAAGATATAACAGTCTCAGAGGTTGTAAGATATTCAAAAAGGCGTGAAAATCTGTTCTGTTAGGAGAACAGCAGAAACACAAGATTATTGTAGTAGAAGGAAGAAAGATTTTAAGCCACAGAACATCGAAGTTGGGAGATTCCAGATTCTTAAAACGTGTTACAGGAGTGTTTATGTTTACATAGGCACATACTCCACCCTTCAGACGGAAATTATGAAATAAGTTATAGTTGGACATATTAAACGAGTTAGAGGATTAATTCCTAGCCATCTGGGTCTCAGACAGGAGCAAAGGTTAGGTTAGAGTTAGAGAGGCGGTATTCCACGTGATGCAGAGTTAGATTGCAAGCCATTGATGTTGGTAAATCGATAGTGCCCGCGCCTGTGCAAATCTGCCATCCTACACGCACAAACAGCAACCACAAACAAACAACAGACAAAAAAACGAACGAACGTGAAATCAGGTTAAAATTATTCACACACTAAAACCTAAATTTAAAACCGTAAATGTTAAAAAGTTAAATCGTATTTAGTATTTACAGTAAATATATAAAATATGAAAATCAAAGTTAAAACACTAACGCTCTTACACCCATAAATACACGAATAAAAAAGTAAGTAAATTGATTTAAACATTAAACCTAAATTTAAAAGTTCAAAGGCCAAAATAATAAAAATCAAATCTTAAAATTCACTGAGAAAACGAAATTCAGACTTATGTAGCCCTTCCTTATATATATATATATATATATATATATATATATATATATATATATATATATATATATATATATATATATATATATATATATATATATATATATATATATATATATATATATATATATATATATATATATATATATATATATATATATATATAATTTTGCTATATGCTTAGGGTGATTTTTTTTTTTGTCGAAGTAAGTACACAACACAAAGGAGCTTTACTAAAATTCATACACGTCTCACAACCTCTAGTACAGGCTTCTCCAAAACCCCATCAATCTCCAAAGTTATTTCCAAAATGGGCAGGCCCCTCTCTAATTAAACACCTCATTTCTTTCAATAAACTTCTACTTCAATGCATAGACACTTCTAAAGTATTCATATTACATACAGACAATGATAAAATCTCACGCAGCATTCCTCCCACAGTACTTCCACAATCACCTCTTTTCCTTTTTATATGGACTACAATCACGGAAACAAAAGTAAATAAGGGAAAATCGAAACTATTCCCTGGGTTTATCGCTCAAAACATGTGCAGAACTGCATTTATACAAGGATTTGTAGATATAAGACTGAACAAGAAGTGCCGAACATCGCTATACCGGGAAATTAAAGGATTATATTACTATAATCATGAATTTTTAAAATCCCACAAACCTTATTTACAAACAAGATTTATAGCTAGGTTTTATAACACCCAAATAAATTCCACTCTACATACCCCTGCACAAATAAAATATATAAAAAGAGCATTAAAAGATAAAATAGTTAAACTAGAAGAATTAATTGAAGATCCCTGGATATTATCACACACAACCCATTCAAGCATTAGAAATAAACGAGGTTAATTCAATCTTGGCGGTAAAATTTTAAAAACACTTTTCGGCACCACCACTTCCGAAGATCTGGAAACCACCTCAAAAAAGGTAAATTTAATGTTAGAGTCAGGGTTTAATTCAGAAACAGCCATTACCATGTTAAACACACAGATTTATGAAAACTCAAAGACGTTATCTGAACTTAAGATAAATCAAGAAACACTATACACTCTATACAACCATTCCATTTCTTCCATAGATTTTCAATTAAAATTTCGAAACTAAATTTATACTTAAAACACGGTAAACATCATCATTGAGGATACCAACAAGTTAATAAACATTATACAACACACCTTAATCATTTCAAAACAATACATCACACCTCTAAATTTATATTCATACCAATTTCTCATCTCCATTTTAAAGGACAACAAACCTAAAACAAATTCACATCTAATATTTCACCCCACTCCGGAAAACTTCTATAAATTCCTCTCCTACACTTGGACTATCACTCACTTAAGCCACCCATAACAAGTGTCCATTCTTATTCCATTCATTACTGACTCTTATTTTGACACTTTTAAAATAATATCTTTCCCGATGTACTTACAGTAACTACTCTTCAAATCGGATCATCATCCAGACTCTTTATCCTTACTTCTTAACAGAAAATATTAGTAATTATGAGGTTTATAAGAAAATTAAAGAAGCAGGGAATTCAAAAAAGATTTAGCTTTTAAATTTACTTTTTAAAAAATTAAATATTTAAAATATTTATAGTAAATTTTTTAGGGAGATTTTACTTATATATATATATATATATATATATATATATATATATATATATATATATATATATATATATATATATATATATATATATATATAGTATATATATATATATATATATATATATATATATATATATATATATATATATATATATATAATCTCTAACAACTCCCAGGAAGGGCTTTCGCCCTGTCAGTTGGTCCAGCATCTTCTTCTTCTGGCCCGAAACTCTTAGCCCTAGAACACTCCAGAAAGCCTTTTCTCGGCGCAATGGTTTCGACGCCAGTCCTCGAGTTAAACACTCTCAGGTAGGGTTTTCGCCCTTTCAGTAGAACTAGTATCTTCTTCCATTAGGCCTCAAAACTCGTTCTCCCAGAGCTCTCCAGAAGATCTTGCTTCTAGGCCATAAGATTCCAACGCTGGTCCAGGAGTAATAAAAGCAAAAGGAAAGGACCGGGTTGCTAGCCCTGTCGCCCTATGACCATGCGAAGAAAATCTTCATAATCCCTGACTGCGCCGTAATATTCATCCATTATCGAGCATAAATCACCTAGAAGTAGCTCCTATAATTTGTAATCCCAAATCATAACTAAACAGTTATTCATAATAATTTAAAAGAATTATTTCTAAAATTTTCTGGCTTCACACATTATTTTAGTGAAAATCATATTATCTTATTAAAAATTAATTGAGAGACCTGGATTGAAAATTTTGTTGCTCCTCTTAAGTTTTTAAATATTAATTTTGACTTAAATTATAAATTTTGATTTTAATTTTGAAATGTTCCATTCAATAAATATTTTAAATATATTCTTAAGTTTTATAAATTTCTCCGCTACTTCTAGACAATAATTCGGCTTCAATTCATGCGTCAATAATAAAATATGCTTTCCTTAGAGGTAAAAACTATTTGAGGCTTTCTTTAGTAGCTCTTCTGAAGTTTTCAGTCCTCTTGCTCCTCTAGTTTCTTTCTTCCCAGCTGTTTTGTATGCGTCCGACTCCGACGACAGTCAGATCATATATATATATATATATATATATATATATATATATATATATATATATATATATATATATATATATATATATATATATATATATATATATATATATATATATATTTAGAGGATTAATACTTTATATATATATATATATATATACATATATATATATATATATATATATATATATATATATATATATATATATATATATATATATATATATATATATTTTTTTTTTTTTTTTTTCTTCCAGAAAAGATTTTTTATCCTGTCAGCCGCGCAAGCGTCTCTTTCTCCAGACATCCCTCTGCTGCACTATTCCTCTTCTTTTTAGCACTCTCATTTTTGGTAGCTGACATCTTTCCAGAGAGTCCTCCACCGACTCCGCCCATCTCTTCTTCGGTCTTCCCCTTGGTCTTCTGCCCTCTGGTGTCCATTCCCATCTTCTTTTCGGCATTCTGTCCTGCTCCATCCTCTCCAGATGTCCCCACCATCTCAATCTCCCACATCCATCTTTAGTATCTCTTCTTCACACCTATATCTTCTCTAATTACTTCATTCCTTATTCTGTCTCTCCTACTCTTTTTCTTTTTCCTCTCCCAGGAAGGATTTTTCATCCTGTCAGCCGCGCAAGCGTCTTTCTCCAGACATCCCTCTGCTGCACTATTCCTCTTCTCTTTAGCACTCTCATTTTGGTAGCTGACATCTTTCCAGAGAGTCCCACCGACTCCGCCCATCTCTCTTCGGTCTTCCCTTGGTCTTCTGCCCTCTGGTGTCCATTCCCATCTTCTTTCGGCATTCTGTCCTGCTCCATCCTCTCCAGATGTCCCCACCATCTCAATCTCCCCACATCCATCTTCAGTATCATCTTCTTCACACCTATATCTTCTCTAATTACTTCATTCCTTATTCTGTCTCTCCTACTCTTTCCAATCATAGTTCTTAATACCCTCATCTCCGCCGCTTGTATTCTACTCTCCTCTTTTCTCGTTGTTGTCCATGTTTCCGCTCCTTACAGCAGCGTCGGAGTCAGTATACTGTTCTAAAATCACTTTTTTAACCTCTATTCCGATGTTTTTATCTTTCATCATGGGGTACACGGCTTTTATAACTAATCCATACTTTTCCATTCGTCGCGTAATCTCTCCTCCATCCTCCCCTTCTGCTAAAACATCCTCCGAGATAATTGCAGGTATTTACCGCCTTCACCTCCTCCCCCTCTCACCACCATCCTCATCCCCTCCTCATTTCCTCCGGTTATTGTTAATATCTCTGTCTTCTGTACGTTCATCCTCATCCAT
>JABUQX010145729.1:0-29538 GCA_015478945.1 Trachelipus rathkii
GAAATATATAGCTGCCAGTTGTCCAAGTCATTACACTAACAAACATGCTTCATGTGCAAATATCTAAAATATATAGTTGCCAAGTTACTGTATTTAAATCCTTATTGTATTTAGTCCAATAATTGATATATAATAATAATATAAATATAATAATATATATATATATATATATATATATATATATATATATATATATATATATATATATATATATATATATATATATATATATATATATATAACTATATATAACTGTATATGATGCCCAAACCATCCGCATGCAGTAATAACTAAAGTTATGGTCACACATACCGATCTAGCAGTGGCTGGTAGCTTGTGACAAAACCCGTCAGTTGGCTTTTTGTCTAAATATGTATGTGATGCCCAACCATCCATATACCTATCAACACATTAACCCAAATGTTGCAATCAGTCTGCTAAACAACTCTGGCAGAAGACCATTCAGGTTTGCAACCTGCTGAGATGCATGCTTCTTTATGTCAGATGGCGCATACTGGCTCTTTGGGCCACTCGTATACCCTGGTCATGCTTCTACTTTGTGGCGGTCTCCATTGTCAGTAGATGTGAAAATATTTTGTGAACTTTGTATCATGTCTCTGAAAATTGCGCTCTGCAGAAAACATTCTAACTCCTTCGGCCTCTCTCATAGCTCTTACCCTCAGCCAGAAATCGCCTTGTTACTCGCTGGCATATCTAAGTCTTTCTTTATAAGGGCCCAAACTTGTGCTACAATAGCTAATTGGCCTATAATAATTCCCAAATCTTCCTTACTACTCTTATAAATAGGCATAACATATGCTGTTTCCAGTTGTCTGATACCTCACCAAATGTTATAGATCGCTTAAAAATCAAATACAGTGCCTTTACACTGCTGGTACTACCCTCTTTCAGAATTCTACCATATATACCATCAGGGCCTGCAGCTTTACTTAGATCAATATGATCTAATAAACGTTTAATATCTTTTACATCAAATTCAAATTCTGTAAGTCTATTTGTTACATGCATACAAGAACTATTAGTCTCCAAACTATTATCTAATCTTTCCTCAGTAAACACTGAAGCAAAATAAGCATTGAAAATGTTGACCAACTCCTTATCTGAACTCACTAAATTTTCATTAATTTTAATTGGACCAATTGTCCTATTCTTACTTTTAAATTTATAAAAGCTAAAAAACTTCTTCAGGTCCTTATTACTATTCCTAGCTAAATTAATTTCTGACTCTCTCTTTGCCTTTCTTATTGACTGGTTAAGTTCATTTCTATTTTTCCTATAATTTTCTAAATCATCTTCCCTATTACTACCCTTGAATATTTTAAAACATCTATGCTTTTCGTTGATTTTATCTCTTATCTCTTTTCCACCAAACAGGTTTTCTCTTTGCCACCCTAATGGGTTTATCTTTAAAACATACAGACTGAATGTTCATTAAAATTTGCTTAAAATGTTCTCACATGATAAAACCGTTTTGGTCTTTAAACTATTTATCCCAGTCAGTTATACTAAGCATGTCTCGAAATTTGGTAAAATCGCCATTTGGAAATCTATGATCTTTCCTTATTAACTTGCAATTTGGGCCCAAATATCACATTCATATTAAATCTAATTATAATTATATTATGGTCACTAAGTCCTAAATTCTCCTCAACTCTAACTTCATCCACCATACTTTCATCGTTAGTTAATATTAAGTCTAATAGTGCATTGTATCTTGTGGGTTCTTGGACCATCTGGGTCAAAAAGTTATCTAGTATACAATTTATGAATGCAGAACTACTATGGTCCATATTAGACAAGGAATCCCAATGAATGCCAGGAAAATTAAAATCACCCATTATGACTATACCTTTTTCTTTACTGTGGCATGCTGTCTCAATTTCTTTCACAATTTCGCATTTAATTCTTGACTCTGGCCAGGAGGTCTATAAAATGCCCTTCTAAATGATTTATTGTATATAAGGATATCTACCCACACAGATTCAATATCATGATTAATTTTAAAGTCAGTCATTAATACAGATTGAATATTGCTTTTAACATAAAGCTCCACACCCCCACCCTTCTTTCCTCTACGCTGGTATAAATAAAGTGAATATCAGTCTATTTCATATTCCTGAAAGGAGTCTCCATATAATTCTTCATTAACCCATGCCTCAGTTATGCAAATAATGTCTAGATTCTCATTGATGGTATAACTAATCAGCTCATCTTTTTTATTTCTAAGGCTATGAGCATTTGTGTAAAAACATTTGATACTCGAAATGCTGTTATTTTTATTGCTATCATTATTTGAACCTGTAACAACACTAGCTTTATTTATCTCCCTACTATTCATATCCAGATTTAGCCCATCACCCCAACTTTACCTAGTTTTTTGCTAAACAAGTCTCCAAACTGGTACTGAAAAGCCCAACACCTTTACGACTCAAGTGAACTCCATCTGCTGCAAAAAGATCTTTAGCCAGAAATTCTCCTCACAAATCCAAAAGCCTAATATTTTCTGAAAAACATAATTTCCTAACACTTTCATTTATACCTAAAGCCCTACTTCCCCATTCCTGACCTGTACCTAACCTAGGTAAAATCCCAGAAATCATGCACCTTCTTCCATTAGCTTTCATCTTCTGAATCAATCTCCTATAATCTGCTATTAATTCTTCTGACCTTCTATGTCCTATATCATTTGTACCCATGCACAATCACATTTGAATCAACATTTGTAGAATCCATCTCTATCTATCCTATCCACGATATCACTCACTCTGGCACCTGGATAACATACTCTCAATCGTTTCTTTTTATTCTTATTTTGAAAAGTCCTATCTAGGTATTGTATCATAGAGTCTCCAATTAGCAATGCATCAGTCTTCCCTTTAGAAAACTCAACATTACCATTGGCACTCTCTGATCCCTCCCCATCTGGAAGACAGTCAAACCTGTTATTGCAGGTCACAGGCTGACTGACTTTCGAGATCCTCATCTTTAAATTATTATTTCTAATTTCTACAACTCTATATTCATCTGCAGACCTATTATCAACTACTTTATCCTTTTCCCTCTCATCTTCCTGCCTAGGTGAATCACTATTCCTGTCTACCCCTATATCCCGCTCCCTCCTCGCCTCAACATCCCTACTAACTTTTTTCCTAACACTTCCCTCCTTTCTCAACTCAAATACTTCTTCTTTCTAGGGACTAGACTAAGCAAGATTGAAGCCTGTTTAAATTTTTAACTTGTTTTAAGATTTGGTAATTATCCTGTTCAACAGATTCTAAAAAAATCTATTTTTTAAAAATCAATATGTTTTGATATTCCTAGAAGCAACATTGCCAAATGTTAATAAAAAATTGAATTTTACATTGGAAAAATCAGTAAGGTTATGATGAGTGGTTAAGTAGATGCAGATTTACTGTATAATTAACAAAACCTATCATAACGTTATCATAACTTAATTGGTCCTAAAACGAGTTTAAAAAATTTTTTTTTTTCGGTAGATTGATTATAGTAATAGTAGCGCAGAGGGGCATCACCCCCGATTTTTCTAAAAATCACAGGATATATATATATATATATATATATATATATATATATATATATATATATATATATATATATATATATATATATATATAAATATATAAATATTTTCTTTCTAAAAAAAAATATAGGGTTTTGGGATTAAAAAAAAACTCGTTTTTTAAAAAAAAAAAATTTTTTTAAAAAAAAAGAACCAAAGGCCAAATTTTTTTTTTTTTTTTTTTTAAATTACTTATTTTTTCATATATATCAAGTCTTTTAAGGGTATTTAGCATTAAAATACAGTAAATACAATATGTTAAAAGAGAGTATACAATATATAAAGTAGAGTTTAGTACTTAATAAAGTTTTATTAGTGCTCTAGGGCATATAATTATTACATTTCACATGATCTGATTATATATATATATATATATATATATATATATATATATATATATATATATATATATATATATATATATATATATATATATATATATATATATATATATATATATATATATATATATATATATATATATATATATATACCACATTGCTATATATTCTTCATCTACCTTTTTCTCCCCAAGACTGGTGGTAAGGTGCGTAACAAGCATCAGAAAAAGAAAAGCAGTAGAAGAATATGACAAAAGTCGAAAGAAAGCCCAGCCTTACCCCCTCTGTTCCATTAATTAGTAAGGACTCGTCGCAGTCAGAAGAAAATCCACCCTATAGCTTCAGGACTGCGATGGACCCTCACTTTGGTAAATCGTCAGTGTAGGGTTCATCCTTGACCCAGGTGAGCCACAACCATACCCCCTCACAAAACCCCGCCATTCTCTTTTATTATATGCACCTTTATTCTCGCCTCTGCCAAACTCACATTTCTCTCCTTCAGACATTCGTTTACTGACTCAATCCACTTTTTCTTCGATCTCCCAGCCGGTCGGTTTTCAACACACTCGCCACTATACATCTGCTTAAAAACCGACTATCATTCATCCTTTCCACATGACCAAACCATCTCAACATACTTTCATTTATTCTCTCTTTTACCCCTTTCTTCACACCACACAACTCTCTAATATGTTCATTCCTCATTTTATCAATTCTTCTCACACCTAGAATGCCCCTAAGATTGTCCATCTGAACACATTGAACTTTAGATCTATACTTCTTATTCCAGACCATAGTCTCACCACTATACAATAACGCAGGTAATAATATACCGTCATGTAAACAATAGCGCACTAAAAACTTGTTCCTTTACATTCACCAACGATTTAATTGCACCAGCCACCTTCCTGCCATTCACAACTTTCCTACTAAACTCTGCATCATCCATTCCCTTCTCATTCAACATATACCCTAAATATTTAAACTCAGACACTTGCTCCAGCTGCTCACCATCTAACATAACTTCACACTGAGGACTGTCCTCACTCACAACCATAACCTTACTCTTATCTACGTTTACTTTCAAACCCCTCCTTTTACACACCCTGCCAAATCTCTCTACCAATCCTCTCAAACTCTTCAGATTCGCCACACAAAACCAAATCATCCGCATATAATAGGTAGGGCACCCTCCACTCATCTCCATCATTCTAACACCATTTCCTGTCACGCCCACCTTCAATTCTTTCATAACCCCATCCATATACAAATTGAATAACCAAGGAGACATAACACAACCCTGTCTCACTCCGCTATTAATCCTAAACCAATCACCATTGACACCATTTATTCTTACACACTCCTCACTATCGTCATACATACTTTTGATTCCATTCAGAAGCCTATCACCAACACTATATATCACTAACACCTGCCAAAGACCTTCCCTATTAACCCTATCATACCCCTGTTACAATCCATAAAACCTAAATACTATTTTTTCTTTCTCTCTCATTTTCTCGATCATTTTGCTTCAATGTAAAAATTTGATACACACATCCTCTACCACTCCTAAAAATGCACCTTGTTCTTCACCAATCAGTCCTTCAGTCACTCGGCGCACTCTTTCGACCAAAATACCAGCATATATCTTCCCTACAACACTCAATAAACTAATTCCCCTGTAATTTCTACAGTTCCCCTTTTCTCCCACTTACCCTTATATAAAGGTACTATTACTGCTCTCCTCCAATCCCTCGAAACTATACCCTCCATAAACGCTTTATTACACAACTTCAAGATCCAATCAATCACCATCTTGCCTCCGTTCTTGATCATTTCACCAGTAATTTCATCTATGCCTGCAGATTTACCATTCTTCAACTTTCTCACTCTACCCATTTCCTTCTCTTTGCTAATAACCTCATCCCCAAAATACCTATTCCTTCTTGTACCATCAAACCCACACCCACACACAGTCATTATCACCTCATCATTACTGCCAATATTATACAGATTTTCAAAGTGTTCTTTCCACACTCCACTCACATCCATTTCATCAGTTACAAAAACACTATCCCTATTCATTATTCTAAGCAGGTTCCCCTTATTCTAATTCTTAACCTTTCACGCTTCCTTCCAGAAGAGCTTCCTATTCCCTTGTATGTCCCCATTCATCCTCCTTTCAAACTGTTCATTTACCTCTTCTTTTCTCTTACGTATGCATCTTTTAGCATTCCTTTTTCCTCCTTATATAATTCCAAGCATCTTTCTTTTGAAACTTCATCATTTGGCTTTTAGTACATTCAACCACGCTTCTTTTTTACTTTTAACCGCTTGCATCACCTCTTCATTCCACCACTCACTGTTATCATTCTTACTTCCTACTTTAGCACACCCACATATTTCTTTTGCACTGCTAACAATTGCTTCCTTCATTTGCTTCCAGATTTATTCAGTTTCAACTTGTTCACATTCAACTGATTTACTTGCGAGAGTTCTTACATACTTATCCTTATTACCTTGTTCACTAAACTTCTCACTCTTAATTCTACCCACTTCCTTCCTTATCACCTTCCTCTCCATCCAAGTCCCCACTAACTTAATTTTACATAAGACAACATAATGATCCGATAATCCCATTCTAAACCCCTCACTGATTTAACATCAACACATACTTCAACATCTCCTTCTTCACCAACACAAAATCAATCATGCTTTCAATAGCTACCATCTCTACCTACACCAACTCACCTACTTATGAATACTCTTGTGTTTAAAAAAAGTATTACTTACACACGTACCACTTCCTAACAGAAATCACCTTCCTACTATTCTCATTTTCTCCGGACACCCCAAAACCACCTGTTATACCATCCTTTTTTTTTATCATATATATATATATATATATATATATATATATATATATATATATATATATATATATATAAATTTATTTATACGCAATATATCTATATATAATAATAATATTAATAATAATAATAATAATAATAATAATAATAATAATAATAATAATAATAATAATAATATATATATATATAATATAATAATATAAAATATATATATATATAATAAATAGTAATATATATAATATAATATATATAATAACTATGTATATATATATAATAACCATATATATATATATGTATATATATATATATATAATATATAATATATGTATATGTATATATATATATTAGGGATGTGTGAATGTTAGATGGTAATTCGATATTCGATATATTCATTTGGAAATACCCAGATGTCCCGGTGTCGGCTTTTGCCCGAACTATTCGGGCGAATATTAGGCTTTATAAACAATAAATTACGTCAACATAAGGGAAAGTTATTTCAATTTAAAATTGAAATTTTAGAATTATTTTCAAAAAAATAAAAATATGTCCAAGTTTTGTAGCCAATATCGCCAAAATCTTTGTCATTGGCAGATCCTATAAGGGCCTTTGACATTTTTCAATATTCTAAAAAATAGAATTCATTTAGTGATACGGGATAATGGACCAAACATAGTAGCTGGTATAAGGGAGAGTGGCTTGCTATCAATTTCATGTTTTATTCACATGTTGCAACTATGCGTTCCGCGATTCAATATTATGTCAGAAGTCTGTTAAAGATATTTTGTTACTTGAAACATATCCTCTCATTTTTCACCATTCCGCTTAGCGGCAGCTGCAAAAACTAAAACTTTACAGATCTGGCGAATATCAAACATAAATTAATTCAAAGGAGCGTTTCTACACGCTGGAACAGAACTATGATATGCTTAAAAGATTGTTTGAACAAAAGTTCCCCTACATACGCTGCTGAATGCAATCAGAAAATGTTGACTGATTTTCAGTGGCAAAATTATTCCATTTACTTGAGCCATTTGACAACATCACTAAAACAAGCATTAAACGTGAAGTAACAGTCGCCCAAGTGATCCCTTCCATTTTAGCAATAAATCTATTTTTAAATAAGGCAATTAAAAGCAAAAGATTCAGTGGAATACACTAATACACACTTTCAATACACTCGTTGAAGAGCTTAAGAAATCAGTAGAAAAAAGATTTTCTAAGTTTCTATGTGATAAATCTTTGTGTGTAGCTACTTTTAGATCTGCGATTCAAGCTAATTTTCAACATGAATCAGATGAATCAGTAAAAAATATGGTCGTGGCATGGAAAGAAATGCATGAAAATTTAGCTCCTGACTCTTCTGTTGACGATGATTCACGTAGTGGGGGAAAGTGAAGCTGAAGCTGAAGAGGTTCCATTTCACTTCTTTAATGGATTATTTTAAAGAAATTGTGGCATCAAAATCGTCATACAGAAAAGAAAGTGAGAGTGAAAAAAGAAAGTCCCATTCTTCTAACGATGTGATTATTGTACATAAAAGTAAAAGGCTACATACGGAATTACATCAAGAAATAAACAAATATATAAGTTTGCCTACTTTGACCAGTTAAGACAATGATATTCCCCTTCAATTGGTGGAAAAACACTGGAAATAGTTTTATGAATTTGATAAAACTATCAATAAAATATCTTTCAGCTCCACCGTCATCAGTCGAAAGTGAAAGAATATTTAGAACAGGAGGAAATATTTATGAAGCCAGAAGAAATAGGTTATCCCCTGAAAATGGAGAACTGCTAATGTTCTGTCATTTTAACCTTAGAGCTTATTCAAATGAAGTTTAGTTTAATATCTTTAACTACGAAACTTTTCAATTTTCATTTAATTATTTTTAATATGTGAATGGTTTGCTATAGGTAAGAAATAGTTATTTACTTTTTGTTTTATTACTTTGTATATAATACTGGTAAACATGAAATTTCTTGACGGGGTTTAATTGATTGATGATGTGCTGATTCCAAAAATGTAATCGGTTTTTGCATATCACATCGCATTTGTGAGATATTGTGTAACACAGATTTGTAAAATTTTATGATTTTTCCTTTTTCAAGAGGGTCTATCACAATTATTGAGATATATATATATATATATATATATATATATATATATATATATATATATATATATATATATATATATATATATATATATATATATATATATATATATATATATATATATATATATATATATATATATATATATATATAAACTCTTATATATATATATATACCAACATATATGCCTAACTATATATATAATATATATATATATATATATATATATATATATATATATATAAATAACTCTAACATATATATATATATATATATATATATATATATAACTCTTCTAACATATATATATATATATATATATATATATATATATATATATATATATATATATATATATATATATATATATATATATATATATATATATTGGATATATGAAGGGAGAGAAACAAATCGCAATGATATGATACATGTCTTTGATAGATATATGTTAAACATATAATACAACTATGAATAAAGAGTAATATGGGACAACAATGAATGTAATAGAAGGAATGGGTTTAGTTAATGTAAACATACCTACGATGGTATTAACTTTCTCTTCGTAGACGATCTACTGTGCATAGCGTCTGGAATATCCCTCATCAAGCTCCAACAATAATCGGCCATCATATTGATATCCCACTTGCCCTGGTAACGTCCTTCCATGAACTTTAGATCTTGATGGAAGCTTGATGGAAGCGTTCACCCTGCTCATCACTAACATCGCCTAGGTTATCCGGAAATTTTCTTAGGTGAGAATGTAAGTAGTGCAACTTTATACTCATTCTACATCAATGAGAATGAAAACTGTCTAGCAGTTCCTGTACAATGTTAGTGGTTCTCGGCTTTCCTGTTCCCCAGAAAATTCTGTGCTACATCTGAAAAAGCATTCCACGCTCTTGCCTCTAACACAGTCCCCAGCTTTTTTTCTTCTCGTCACTCAGACCAGGAAACGTTGAGCATATATAGCGGAAGCATTCACCATCATGGTCCAGGGCCTTCACAAATTGTTTCATCAAACCAAGTTTTATGTGTAGTGGAGGTAAGATGATGTTTCTCTGCCACAAGTGGTTCACGTACGATGTTCCTGTCACCTGGCGTCAAGGTTTCCCTCGGTGGCCATTCTCTTTTGGTCCAGTGATCCTTTGCCGCCCGGCTGTCCCAATAGCACAGGAAGCAGGGATATTTGGTGAAACTTGCTTGCTGACCGAGCAAAATGTTTACCATTTTGAGGTCGACGCATATTTACCATCCATGTACCTGATATTGTAGCCTCTCCAAACTGTCTTGATTTTTGCATACTCCTCTCTCATCCATAGTATATACCTAAAAGTAATTAATAATTTAGCATTAAATTTTGTCTTACAGGGTTCACACTTTCTGGAAAGTCAGGGAAAGTCAGGGAAAAAAAAAATTGGTCAGGGAAAGTCAGGGAAACGTTTTAAAATATGCTGAAAGTCAGGGAAATTCCAAAAAAAGTCAGGGAAATTTTAAAATTTCCAAACATATGAAGAATGATCCATGGACCAAGTTACATATTTTTGATATATTTTTTTCCTTACTGTATAATTGTGGAATGAGAGATGTATTTGATAAGTGAATGAAAAGGATGGGCGAGGAATGACATTCCATAAATCTACTTCTATCCTGTTTCTTTCTATTTTTAGTTCACTATTACCTACTATTCTTCCTATTCTGTTCGTAGAAGTTGTTCCAAGTTCATCCTTCCAATTGAAGGTGATTGGTATATGGATGTGTTTTAGACTGTATGACTTATGACTTAATCTGTTTATATCTTTTTCTTTTTAGGGAATTATACTTTTTGAGGTGTTTTTGAGGTTTGACGAAGTGATTTTTGATTTTGTGCAGTTGAAGGTATTTAATATTTATTTATAAAATGACTTCAAGCCTGAAAACTCTTTAACGACCAGTGGTTGGACGTCAAACTGAACAACAGTTCATTCTGTTTTACAGATTTTAAGTCTAGTAAAATGCCTGCTACAACCAACAACTAAGCTTTTTTGCATTAGATTTACATGACAAACTTGAATGCCAGACTGTGCAAATCAAAATGACAAAAAGATATTAGAAAGATATCCTCTGAAGTGCAAGCCTGTCCAATGGCTCTCATCATTGGATCCTAGTATAGTTTTTCATCAGCCAGAACAAGGAAAACAAAGATTTGATTTATTGCTAGAGGCATTGTACACCAATAACTGAATCACAGATTCTGTTGCTGAGAAAGAAAAAGCACTATACTCTACTTTGCAGTGAAGCTCATTCTACCCTTGAATTAAAATTAAAAATTTTTGGATGGTGATTGTCCTTCTAAGAGACTTGATGAGTTTTTTCTTCTATAGCACCTGAGAATCAATGTTATGCGGAATTGTGGCAAATTATTAAATTAGGACTGATATTTTCGCATGGAAATGCGACAGTGGAAGGAGGGTTTTCTATAAATTAAGCAATTTTAGTGGAGAATCTGAAAGAACATAGTCTGATTTCTCAAAGAACAGTGTACAATGCTATAAGATCTCATGAAAGTATTCATAAAGTTCCTATCACTCAAAAATGTTGACAAATGTAAGAGCTGCCCATAGGAGATATGAAGAACATCTCAAAGAGTCAAAACAGAAAGAAAAAGAAGAGAATAAAAAGGTTGAAAAAAGAATATTATCCATACAGATCAATAAACTTGAGCAGAGAAAGATGTTAAAACTGAAGGCTTTAACAGAAGAAGCCGCTATAAAATCAAAAATTCAAATGCTTGAGAAGAAAAAGTTGATCTAAATCTCACATTTGGAACATGTTACTGAGTGATATACTGTTATTAATATAGCTTTTAATTTGTTTTTCTTGCTTGCATTCAAATGGTTTCTTTTTGAAAAACAAAAGGTGCTGGAAAAAACATGGGTGAGACATGGGGCTGAATTACTTATCTAAAAAAATGTTTTTAATTTATCCATGATGGTGAGATAATTTCCCAAAAATAATTTTTCAGTAATTTAAATATGTCTGGAACTTGATGATGAAATTTTCTGCAAATGTCATTATCGATCATTTATATAGTAACAGACAGCTGGGTCAGGAAGAATTGGTTTGGATCAGGGAAGAGATGGGAAGTCAGTCCCAAAGTGCTGGTGGCGGACCCTGATTTTGCTTAGCTTTATTCCATG
The DNA here is from genome assembly GCA_015478945.1 of Trachelipus rathkii. NCBI lineage: Eukaryota > Metazoa > Arthropoda > Malacostraca > Isopoda > Trachelipodidae > Trachelipus > Trachelipus rathkii. The sequence goes on from JABUQX010145729.1 coordinate 12,110, forward strand.
AGAGTGTAAATAAACCAGTGTAAAAGCTCACCGTGTATCAGCATCGTGGGTCCCCTGTAGTAATGGGCTCACAAACTTATGGCTTTGACACAGTTACAAATCACGGGCCTAGGAAGGACCTCAGAAACCTCATAGCTCTCTGATGCACGATAAATCTATTGCTATTGTGTGGATAAATAGTGTTTTTCAGTACGACATAAGAAATAACAGCTCAGGTTTGACCGAACGATACAAGCTCTATACTGAGATAGTTCAGTTCACCTGATTGAGATCAATGACTGACCATCGTTGCCATTTCGGAACGGACGATAGATATCATCGGATGTTGTCCACGTGTAGGCGTGCTAAAAATTACGCATGCACGATATCAGACGCAGTAGCTTTTTCTTTGTAGATCTCTCGGAGTATAACGATCTACAAATACTAATGTTGCTATGAATTTTTGTCGTTCTGGGGAATATGAAAAATAAGGATCCATGGTGCCGCGAAGGCTGGTTATGTCTGGCAAATCAGAGTTTCATATAAATGAATCAACTTTTCCTCAAGAATTACTATATCTTGCTACAAGTCATCAAAGAAAAGAAGTTTTCACTGAGCAGTGTGGGTTTTCTTTTTATTTTACCAAAATGGTTGACAGACACACGATAACTATTGGTAGACTCAGCGTGATTATTGGCCGACTCATTGATAACAGGCAGTCTTGGCTTTGATGACCAGACATTAGACAATGACTTTTCACTGACTATCCCTAATATCTTATATATATATATATATATATATATATATATATATATACACTGTGTATAAAATCCGTATTAATAGTCAATATTTAGGCCTAGAAGAGGTATTGGTACTACTGTATAATTTAAAACATCTTTAATATACATAAAAAGAGGTAATTTAAAAAAAAACAAAAAACATTTTTTTGTTTAAGAAAAACATGTTTTTAAAACAAACAAAAAAACACGTTTTTTTTATTGTATAAATATATATATATATATATATATATATATATATATATATATATATATATATATATATATATATATATATATATATATATATATATATATATATATATATATATATATATATATATAATAATAAATAAATATATATATATATAATAATATATATATATATATATATATATATATATATATATATATATATATAATATATATATATATATATATATATATATATATATATATATATATATATATATATATATATAATAATAATATATATATATATATATATATATATATATATATATATATATACACAAAAAAAAACCAAGCCCATTTGTTACATAAAAACAACCCATTGCTGTATCTTGGTAAATATGAGGTCTAGAGCGAAAAAATTTGGTGCACCTATTAATCGCATCTAGTATGAGTGAAAAAAATTGTTATAATGGTTCGAAGTCAATTTTTTGAATTTTGGGAATTTTTTTTCATTTTTGAAAAATTTCACAAATTTTCAGCATTTCTGAACAATTTTTTGAGACTTTTCCAGCATTCACTGCATTAAGAAATTTATAAATTAGTATAATATTTGATTCATTCCTGTTGGCCCCATCCTTGATCTCATTCCACACCAAATTTCATGAAATTTTATGCAACCCAGACCCTTGAGTTGAGCTCTAAAAAAAACCCACTTGTAACGAAAAAAAAAAACAATTCCAAATTAATTGAAAATGTGCATGTATATGCGCTATAACTCCTATCAACATGCTGTATGGTTGTTTTTTTCCTTCTGTCAGTGTGGGGTCCGAAAACCCCCCCCAAAAAAATGTAACAAAAAAAAAACCCACTTGTAACAAAAAAAAAAACCATGTATATTTTTAACATTATTGTATATATATATATATATATATATATATATATATATATATATATATATATATATATATATATATATATATATATATATATATATATATATAATCGGTATATATATATATATATATATATATATATATATATATAGTATCAATCACATTTCGTATGTGCTAGAAGTGACGTCACGCGCGCTCCTGCATGTATAATTTTCTAGCACTTCTAGCATGGCATATCCTACATCATAGAATATACCCGAGTCAGGTGTCTAACCCTATGTTTTAAGGTATAGGGAGTTGATTGCCATGGTTTATAATGGCATTGTGGCACACCTACCATGGTTTAGTACCCCGCCCCCCTTTTCTAATGCCTCTAGCATGGTATATCGTATGTCATGGAATATACCCAATATAGGTATCGATACTGCTGAATTGATTCCCATGGTTTATGATGCAATCTAATCACTCTTACCATGGTTTAGTATCAGATAGTACCCCTACCCCCCTTTTCTAATGCACCTATGCAACTTTTTTATTTCTGGAGCTACAGAGCCAAGCTTGGTGTTGGCTAGTATGTTTTGAGGTATGCAGAGTCGATTCCCGCTATTGCCGAGTGGGTAGTTTCAACCTTTGAGGTTTTAGAACGCATCAACACGCGTTTTACGTGGCCGGCTTACCCTTCGTCATATTCAAGGAGGGGGTGTAGGGGGTTTAAACCTATTCAATGAGGGGGTATAAGATGCAAATCTATTCAAGGAGTTTAGGGAGGGAGGGGGTTATTCAGCACAGCAAATTTCCTGATTCAACACACCAGTTACATCATCACAAAATCAGAACACAATTTAAGGTAAATAAAATTTTTATTTTTATCTTAATTTCATATTAATTTTGTTTTTTTTTTTTTTACTATTTTTAATATTTTTCATAAAATATGCTTAAAAAAGATTTAACTAACATATGATGACATATTGTCACTCTAAGAAGGGTTTTTAGAAGTGGGTTTTTTTTTCGTTTTTTTTTGTAAACCATGGTTTTTTTTGTTTTTTTTATCTAAATAACTATAAAAGTATTAAATCAAAACAAATAATTTTTCCTGGGATATATAGCCTAGGCCTAGCCATTATAAGAAATTATTATAAAAGTCTGATATTTAAATTAGTTTAATAGTTATGAGTAAAAAGACCTTGAAAAAAAGGATTTTTTTTTTTTGTATGTGACTATTATATATATATTATATATATATATATAATAACTCAATAATAACATAATATATATATATATATATATATATATAATAATATATATATATAATTTGTAATAATAATATATATATATATATATATATATATATGTAATATATATGTATATATATATATATATATATATATATATATATATATATATATATAATAATAACAATAATATATCATATATATAATATATATATATATATATAATAATAATAATAATAATATATATATAATATATAATAATATCAATAGACCTATATGACACCATATTAATGTGCTACTCCAATAATAACCAATATATATATATATATATATATATATATATATATATATATATATATATATAAATTATTTATAATATATATATAATATACATATATATATATATATATTTTTAACAACTTAATATATATATATATATATATATATATATATATATATATATATATATATATTAAAGTCAAATATCCGACACCTCTGGAAAAAATAGGATGTTGCCAGAATTCTATTTATTTGTTTGTTGTGTTCCAAATTATAGACATAGACGATTTTTTTTTTATAATTTCAAGAATTATAAATATTTAAGATTGGCTATATTCAGTAAGGCTAAATAATTAATTAAAATAATTATTTTAATTAAATAATTAACTAAATAATTAAATAATTAATGGTTAACGGCTTCGTATTCTTCACAACAAAATAGAGTGGAAAAAGAAAATAGAACGCTAGTTGAAGCAGCCAGATCACTTATGTATTCAAAAGTAAAATTTCCACAGAAGTGTAAGACAGAATTAATTAACTTGTCTAATTTTTTTTGTATGCATTTTTCTCTTCAACTGTTGTTGCAGTACTGGGTTCTTGTGGCTTTTCTAATTTACCATTGATTGCTTCTATTGCATCTGGTATACCACTTAGCCTTATTTGCATAAGATACTTCCAATCTTCCCAGTTTGTCTTACCTTGAAGTGGATCAATTTTCTGCATTGACAAATCCATATTTAACTATATAATAGGCTTGCTTTCTAATTTTATCTAGGCCTGTTTGTAATTCTAATTTAGGGTTTATCTAGGCCTATTTTCCATTTTCTGTTTCACATTCAAATTAGGCTTGTTACAAACTACGCTCTGCTACCATGTTCAAGTAGATCGTTTCTACAGATAACAACCTCAATAAGAATAATGAAACACCAGAATAAATGGATATTTTACTATAAAATATTAACCCTATAATACATAATGCGTGAGTATATCGAGAATCATACGAATAGCAATCATAATAAAAAAAGACAATGATATATTTATAAATACGGCCATGTTGCCAGAATTGTCTACTTTCATAGTAGTTTCTTAATCAATGAAATCTTAAGATGTTTTTCATTCTTCCCTTTACATGGTATTATGTAGTCTGAAAAACGCTTTGCTATAACTATTCCTTTCTCAAAGTCTATCACTGCTCCTATTTTCTCTAAAGTTTCTTTTCCAATCAACCAGGGAACGTTTCCTTCTATTATTGTTGTTCTTATACTCACTTTGTTTCCCATTAATTTTGTAGGTATATCAACATTCTTTATCCCTTTACATAATGTTTCTCCAAAATGAAACACAGTGTGGTCTTCTATAGCTTTATTGTTCATTTCTTCAATTTGTTCTTTAGTTAATCTACTTAAAATTCTTTCCATATAAAAATTACCACACACTGTTCTTGCACTTCCGGAGTCTATTATGCCGTATATTTCGTCTTGCAGTTCCACTAAACTTTCTTGTTCTTCATCATTGTTCATTTTCCAGACGTATCTTATTTCTTCTCTTTTAGTGCCTTCATTTTTTTCTGTTTGTTCTACTTTGCCTTTATTCTTCCAGTTCTTTGGACAATCTATTGCCCAATGTTCACTTGCATTGCAAATATAACATGTTCTCTTATTCACTGGACATTTATTCGCCCAATGTGTTTCCGATCTACACTTAAAACATTTCGTAACGGTTCCGTATTTCTTGTTAACAGGATTCTTCTTGTCCCCTTCCATCCAACAAGCTTCTTTATTCTCTTCTTTTTCTTTTTGCTCCTGAAAAATACGTGTGAGTACATTTTTAATATTTCCATAGCTATATTCTTCCTTGCCGCAGGCTCCCAACGCTACATGAAGATCATTTGAATTCAATTTTGCTTGTCCCAGAAGATGACTTCCTTTCATTTCCTGTGACATTTTACCACCTCCTGCATTTTCACATTCCCTGGAATATTTTTCATATCTTAGTATATAATCTTTCATTGTTTCATCTTTTCTTCTTTCAATTAGGAATAGTTTCATGGTTTTCTCCAATTTATCCATCCTACTGTCTTTTTTATATACTTCATCCAGTGTTTTTAATATCAATGCTACTCCCTCTTTATCTTTTTTTAACTTTTCTCTTTCTAAATCTATACATATTTCGTGTGCTTTACCTTTCAGTGCTAGACGTATTTCCAAACCAGGATATTTTACTTTTTCCTCCACTATCAACCAATCCTCCACTCGTTCTCTCCAGTCTCTGTATTCTTCTTCTTTTCCTGAAAAGGTAGGGCATCTTTCTTTACTGGATATCATCGCAATTTTACTTTCTTCCTCTTCCAATGGCATTCAAGCGGGACAGGAGCAGAGTAGCGCACTTGTTAAATTCGTGGTAACTTACCTCTCAGATGAAGTAGTATCTCTTTGTAATCTGATGCTGATGTTCCTCTTATGATTGTTGTTGATGATGAATATGAATGATTATACGATGGGAAACAGTGTAACCCATTTTAAATATGATGATGATATATTCTTTTCTTTTAGATAATATTTTCCTATTTCTTCTGGTTATTCCTTCTGGTCTTGTTATTCCTTTTAGTCTGGTTATTTACTTTGGTCTGGTTATTTCCTTTGGTCTGGTTATTTCCTTTGATCTGGTTATTTCCTTTGGTCTGGTTATTTCCTTTGGTCTGGTTATTTCCTTTGGTCTTGTTATTTCCTTTGGTCTGGTTATTTCCTCTGGTCTTGTTATTTCCTTTGGTCTGGTTATTTCCTCTGGTCTTGTTATTTCCTTTGGTTGCGCAACCTATGTTCTTGGTATTATTTTTTATTTTATTATTTTCCAATGTCCTTTTCTCTTCCTAATTGTTTTCTCTATTCCTTGTATTCTTATAATTCTTGTTGTTTCTCTTTATAAAATTATATCAACCAAAAAAAGAAAATAATACTAAAGGCGTTGTAATGGAAAGCCTGCGACTCTTACAGTTAATTTTACTTTACTAAACTATTTCTATTTATTCATTTATTTCTACAATTTCTGAAACAATAATATTATATATATTAGTTTCATTATTATATTTTAATAATAAACTACCCGCTACGACAGTACATATATTTGTTTTTCTAACTACTGGCATAGAATATAAAGTAATTATCAAAAAGAAAATCCAAAGTGGGCTGACATATGATAATACATTTAAACATTTTGAGGAAAAGGATTATTATAACATTTTTTTGACAAATAAAAAAATAAATTTGAACATGAATTCTTAACATATAAAATCCTTATTAAAAAGGATAAAAAAAAAATGACTTTAACAATAATAAAACATCTCTTCTTGGTCCAATAAATAAATGCAAAGAGTTTATTGAAAACAAAAAAAAATGGAGCCAAGATAATATAAAAATTTACAAACCAAACTAGTAAATAAGAATCTCAAATTAAATTTTTACTAGTGGCTGAAGTGTAGTGTATAAATGGTAGTGTCATAGTTTAAATAAAATTCCAACAGCAAGTAGTATATTCTAATTATTAAACAAACGTGGGTGAGGAGCTTGATTAAATGACAAAGAAAAAAAATGGGAGGAAATTAGCGTAATATTCTTTGGGGCGCAAAGGATGTTTAGGTGGGTGCAAAAATTATATAAAAAATATGAAACTAAAAAAAAATATACAAGCAAGGTCCAGGATTGAGTACAGCAATTTATTATTATTATTATTATTATTATTATTATTATTATTATTATTATTATTATTATTATTATTATTATTCATTGGAAGAAGGAAGTTATCAATATTGTGGCTCTTATGGTTATTATAATTAAGGGCCTCACTCTTAAGACTATAAGGTTTGTATATCGTAAAAAAAAACTTAAAAGGGCCAGGAAATATTCAACAAAAAACTTTACATTAAAAGTTTAGGATAAAATTGGAAGGATGGAGCTTGGTAAGATGGTAAAGGTTAAAAAAAATACATATATAAATTACCATAGGAGTAGAGTGAAATTTATAGGTCACTAATAAATGGGGTCATGTACCGAAAAAAAATGTAACTAAGTGGTTTGAAAAAAAGAAAAAAATCCGACATGAAGTTGAGGCGACAAAATTATATTCACTTTAGAAATAAGGCTCGTGAAGTTTATTACAGCTGGGGGAAAACACAAGAAAAATAAAAAAACAAAAGAAGTTTGGTTAAAAATGTCTAGTTCCTGTAGTAACGGAAAACTTATAAACCAATATCACTGTTTCTTTAAAATTGAATAAAGAAAATAAAACTTTGAAAATTTCTAAAAAAAAATGAAAAAGGAAATTGAGTGAATTTTAAATATTCCAACAAGATATTTGTAGAGGAACTTTCTATAATAACAAAAGGAAGAAAAATCTGTTAAACTTTAATATTATGACTGGGTGTAAAAGTTTTCGTTGGGTGGAAAAATAAATTTTTAAACCAAATAAATGTGAGCTTACCAAGAATTTCACTCGGACATAATAAAAATTAACTTTTCGGTACCATGGATAAAGTCAGAGAATGAATTGTGAAATCTTAAGAAATTACTTTGGGGTTAAAAAGGGCGAAGGAGAGGGGGATTGGTTTGGACTTTAGTTTCTCTGATATGAGTGTTTATGTGGAAAAAGTGAGATAGTCAGAAACAAATAATAAGTTTATTAGAAGCGGACTTTGAAAATGGGATAAAACGATTTTGCGCATGCATGAGGGAATAAAATATAGCAGAAAAAAATCAAGGAGCGATATAATTTATCTATGATTTCCAAATAGAGATAAAAATGATAAGAAGAAGAAAAAATATCTCTTTTTCCCTTTTCTTAATTACTTTAACAGAAAATCCTGTTAAATATATATATATATATATATATATATATATATATATATATATATATATATATATATATATATATATATATATATATATATATATATATATATATATATATATATATATATATATATATGTAATCGAGTTCAAGTTGTTTCATTGTTGGGAAAGATCTTCTTTGTTGATATCTTTATCATTCCTTTTTATTATGTACATAATATATTTCATTTTTCTTATTTTCTTTATTCTTCCTGTATTCTATTTTCTTCTTTTTATTAAATATTTCTCTATTGTTTTAACTTTTTTAATATATCTTATATGTTTAAAATTTAATATTAATTACATAAAAATTATATACAAATCTTTCTTTATACTATTTTTCTGAAAAAGATATGAAATAATTAACTAAATTTATCATTCTTCCACCTCTCTGCTTCTTCAAATTTGTTTTAACATACATTTGAAGAAACTCTTATTTGATGTTTTATTTTTATTTTCATCTTCTACTCTTCTTGAAATTACATTTTTCATTTTCTTATTATGTAATTCTTTGGTGAACATATCAGCGAATTGATCATTACTGTTCACCCATTCTATTTTGTTTATTTCTTGATTATTTATATATTCTCTTATTGCTGATATTATAATTCTCATACTTTTAATTTTTGATTGTCTTTCCGACATTAGTGTATCTACAAGTGTCTTACTATCTGTTCTTAGAATTATAGGTATCTTTTTGTTCGTAATTTCTTCCCACATTTTTTGTATGTATAATGATTGTTCAATACCTTCAAGTAAGCTATTTGCTTCTGCTTGTATGACTGAATGATTAACTTTCTTTGATTTATTTGATTTCCACATTATAGGTATCATTTTTCCTTTTTTATCCACAGCAAAAATTATACATCCTAGTTGGGTTTTATCTCCCTTCTCTATTAGCAAATGATGAATCACAGTATGTTATTAAATTCTCAATTTTATCATTATTTATTTGTATGGTATTTAATTAATTCTGTATTTTTGTTAATATACAGTTCTTTATAATGCTTTGATGCTCAGTTCTTTTCTCCCTTCTCATTTTACTAACTTTATATAAGATAGATCTGTGGTCTTGTATTTCTTGCCATCCAAAAATCAATTCGAGTATATGTGATATATCTATATTTGCTATCATTTTTATATGCTCTTGGCAACTAGTGTGGTGCTATGCGGTATTATATGTTTCATTTACATTACATAATATTTTCATCTTTGCGGGTAAACCGATAACGTTTGAAAATGTTCTTACAATTTGCAGTTTACAAAATCCTGACGTGATTCAAACTGTTGAGTATTATTTGTGAATTCAGCACAAAAAAATACACCCATAAAAATAATAATCATCTACATGGGTACATAAATAATAATCCTTCTAAATTATTTGAATCATTCATTATAAATAATGGTTCCATTTTACTTTGTTTTAGACCTATTTTAATTAATTGTCTTTTCAATGATAAATACCACATCATAGCAGCATCCTGTAATCCATATACGGTACTGTTTTATTCAATCTCCAAAGTTTACCATCATTAAATTCGGGTGGTGGTCTTGGAGTATACTTTTCACAGTTTGGCTGTATTTCCTTGTAAAATAAGCTGCTGAAATATCCATAGCATTTATTTTCCATTTTTTTTCTTGAGCTATAGTTAATATCATTTTCATTGCTTCAGATGAAACAGTTGGTGCATCTGTTTTTTCTTCCACTGTTTCTTCATATCCTTTAGCTACTAATCTAGCTTTAAATTTTTTCTCGTTATTTTGCAATAATTTTTCACTAATTACCCATCTTACATTAATTGCTTTTTCACCTTTATCTTATTACTTCTTCAAAAACATTATTCTTCTTCCAATTTTCTATCTCTATCATTTTGACTTGTTTAACTTCTTCCTTAGAATGACTATAATAACTTTGATTTACCTCTTCACTTTCATATTCACTATCTCTTTCATCTATTATCTCCTCACTTGTATCCAATGAATCTTCCTCTTCATTTTCTTCATTTTCAATTACATCCAATTCATATATTTTTAAATTCTTTCAAGTCTATATCATATATTCTATCAGTATTTAAATTGCGTATGTTATAACATCTATTATACTTTTTACTTGTTGCTTTGCCAGCTCTACTAATGACATAACAATTTAATATATCTTCATTATTTTTTAATTTCATTTCATAGTATTTACCAATTTTCAAATTTTTTTGGTCAATTTCTGTCATTTCTTTTTCTTCTTCATCTTCCTTTTGACTTTCTTTTTCATTATCAGTTTCATCATCTATAATTTTTGACCATATTATTTCATCTATATTATTCCCATTCTCATTTGAGTGATCTATCATTTTTTTCATTTCCTTCTTCTTCACATTCATCTTCTTCATCTTCACTTTTGTTGTTATTTTCATTTATTCTATTTCTTTGAATTCTTGTTGAGTGTACTTTTGATACAGCTCTTAAAGTACCTCCATGTTTTACTATAATTGTTTTTCCATCTACACACATTACTTTAGCTGGTCCTCTCCATTCTTTATCAATGTTTCTTTTGTAATAAACTTCTTCACCTATATTTATATTTTTTGAAATATGTTCTCTTATTTGACTTCTTATGCACGTTTTATTTTCTCTGAACTTTCATTTTCTATATGTATTTTTCTAGCATGGTCTATTGTTTCTAATAATTCTTTAATCATGTCATCAGTATCTCTCTTTTCACTTATTATTACGTTATCACAATCTATTATGTTTTGTATTCCTACATTTCTTCCAAAAACAAGTTGATTCAGTGCATATCCCAAGTAATTTGTTAGTCCATTTTTAGCAAAAATTGCCCATGCCATACTATTTTTTCTGTCATGTCCTTCCTGTTTTAACTTGTATAATGATTCTTTAAGTAATCCTACTACCTTTTCACATAAACCATTACTCCATGGGCTTTCTGCCGCTGTACTCATTAATCTGATATTCATTTTTGTAGTAAATGTTTCCATATCTTCATTTTGAAATTCTCTTCCTGCATCAGACATAATGCCATTAGGACTTCCAAAATATATAATCCATTTTTCAATTAACCTTTCTATAATTTCTTTACTTGTTTTATTTTTTAACCATACTGCCTGTGTATATCTTGTTGCATGGTCTATTATTACTAAAAATTTATTATTCTCAAATTCGCCAACATCTAATTAAATTATTTCATTAAATTTACTTGCTAATGCCAAACCTACCACAGGTTTTGGTGGAGTTTTTTTTTATATATTTTTTACATATTTCTTATTCTCTCACATTATTCCAAAAATCTTCTTCATTTACTTGTTTTTCATTAGCATTCTTTATTGTTTTAAATAATTTTTCTATTCCACAATGTGCAAATTGTCTATGTAGTTTTTTCAATTTTTCTTTTCTATCCTGTTCTTTTATCCAATTTTCTTTAAATTGACTAATCCAACATGTTTCCTTTTGTTTTCTATTCAATAATAAGCAGGAATGTCCTCCTTCATTCTCAAATGTTTTCACTTTCAGTAGGTTCAAATCACAAATGTCAACAGTTCCATCTTCAATATTAATCTTTAATTTCATTCTTTTCATAGCTGATTTACCAAGTAATAAAGGTATGTCACCCTCTATTACATTGATTTTTAGATCAAAACTCTTTCCTTTGATTTTACAAGGCAATAATATTTCTTTTAATATTTTATACTCTGTTTTTCCAAATACAAAACAACCATCTTTAAACTTTTGTGTGTCTTTAATATATTGTAATTCATCATCGGTTAATCCACTAATCAGTTTTGTTAATCCTAATTCTCCTATTACTGTCTCTATACTTCCTGTATCTATAATAGCCATTACATCTTCTTGATATTTAATTTCTTTAGTGTCATTATATTCTTCATTATTATTGAAAAATGTTCTATTTATTTTTCTTTCTACTAATTCTCTTTCTAATCCATTTATTCTTTCTTCTTTTTCTGTATTAATAATGGATGTCATTTTTTCTAGATATTGTTTTTCATTATTTCTTTGTATAAAAAATATAGATTTATTATTTTTTTTCTTCTATCTGTTTATTTTCTGTACAATTTTTCATTAAGTGTCCTTCTTTTTTACGTTTCCAACACACATTATATTTTTCATTCCAATAGCAATCTTCGGTTTTATGATTATTACGTTTACAAATACTACATTTATTTAAATTAAATGTTCCTTCTCTCCAGTAGCATTCATCAGTGTTATGATTATTGTATTTACATATGGTACAAAAATTTTTTATTATTATACCAATTTCTTTTTTTAGTTTCTTCTTTTTCTACTATTTCACATACTGATTCCATCATATTTACAATTGATTCTTTAGTTGTTATGAAAATATTTGTTTTAATTCCTTCAATCTTATTTATAATTAACTTTCTTTCCATGTCCTTCATATTAGAATTACTGATCAATTGGTATGAATGTACCTTTTCACTTATTTTAATATCATCAAGTTTTTCACAATCTCTTTTTGCTTTATCATACCTTGATACATATTCTCTAAAAGATTCTCCTTTCCTTTGTTGCATATTCAGTAGTGTTTGTACTTTAAGATAACTTTCTTGTTCTTTATTTCTACAATATCTTTCTTTTAATGTGTTTATAATTTTTCTACTCCATCTTCTGTCCATAATTCTTCTTCTTTTAAAGACATAATAACTTCTAGTGGTTCACCTGCTAAACCTCCTATTATTTGTGCTATTTTTGTTTTTTCCTTTTCCTGAGATACTTCTCTCCATACTTTTAACTTGAATAAATATTCTTCAAAAGATTCTTCTTTTTTCCACTAAATTTAGGTATTGTCAAATTCATTTTTCTTTCTTCTGTTATTTCTCTTTTTTCTTTACTCTCTACTAGATCCTTTATCATGTTAGTCAATTTATCCATTGTTATTGATAAAATCTCTTTGCTTTTTCTTCCTCTTTTGGCATTTTGTTTTTTCTTTTAGTACACAAGAAAATTTGTATATAAAATGATTAAATGTAAAAAAAAATATTACCTTATTAAGTATATGTAATCGAGTTCAAGTTGCTTCATTGTTGATATCTTTATCATTCATTTTTTATTATGTACATAATATATTTCATTTTTCTTATTTTTTATTCTTCCTGTATTCTATTTTCTTCTTTTTATTAAATATTTCTCTATTGTTTTAACTTTTTTAATATATCTTATATGTTTAAAATATTAATTACATAAAAATTATATACAAATCTTTCTTTATACTATTTTTCTGAAAAAGATATGAAATAATTAACTATATATATATATATATATATATATATATATATATATATATATATATATATATATATATATATATATATATATATATATATATATATATATATTTTTCTTTCTTCTTCTTTTAATAATAATTATATGTAATAATAATAATAATAATTCATAATTATAATAATAATAATTATAATAATATATATAATTAGGGATGTACCGATAGTATCGGTATCGGTAGTATCGGCCATTTTTGATGGTATCGGTATCGGTATCGGTTAAAATGGCCGATACTTAGCCGATACTTCTTACTTTTTGGGTGAAAAATTATGAGAAACTTTTAGATTCAATAATAAATCTAGTTCGATATAGATAGCTAGTACCAAGTTATGTTTTTTTTTTCCTCGATTTCCTTTTTAACTTAGATTTTTAACGTTTCTCCAACTTGGTCTTTAGCGTAAAATTTACCTATTTGGACAGCCATTATTATAATTTATACAGATTTATCTACTTTTTTAGTTGATCAATAGTATTTTTTTTTTTTTTTTGTACGCAATTTCGTGAGAGCGTGTGAGTGCGTGAGTGTTTTTAAACTTTCTGGATTATTCATATTTTAGATATTTGCTGTAAATAGGGTTTTATCGTTTTAAAATTTAGGTTTTAGCGTACGAATAAATTTTCCTCATTTCTCCTTTGGTTTTTGTCTATTTGTTTCTGTTTTTTTTTTTGTTTTTGTGATTGCGTGTGCGTGTGCGTGTGCGTGTGCGTGTATGATAGCAGATTTGCACAGGCGTGGCTTTCTTTTGACTTTACCAACATCAATGGCTTGCACTCTAACTCTGCATCCATGGAATACTACCTCTCTAACTCTAAACCTAATTTATGCTCTTGTCTGAGACCCAGATGGCTAAGAATTCATCCTTCAACTCGTTTAATATATCCAACTATAACTTATTTTATAATTTCCGTTTGAAGGGTGGAGTATGTGCCTATGTAAATATAAACATTCCTATAACACGTCTCGAGAATCTCGAATCTCCTAACTTCGATGTTCTGTGGCTTAAAATCTTTCTTCCTTCTACTACAATATTCTTAGGATGCTTCTGCTACTGTTCTCTTACAGAACAGATTTTCATGCCTTTTTGATTACCTTACTACTTCTCACGAGACTGTTATATCTTCTCATCCAAATACTGAGGTCCTCTATTTAGGGGATTTCAATGTACACAAAACTGAATTGTTGGGTTCCTCTCGTACTGATTTAGTTGGGAGGAAGCCGAATCATTCAGTATTCTCAACGATCTGGAGCAACTAATTAAATAACCTACACACATTCCGGATCGTCCCAACCGATTCTTGAACACACTTGACCTATGTTTCACCACTAGTCCTTCTCTCTATAAATACACCACCTGACCACAACCTTATATCACTTAATTTTAATACTTTCTCTCCAACATCTCCATCCTGCCCTATGCGGTTTTTCTGGCACTTGATCGGGCCGATTGGGGGGCATTGCGTTGCTTCTACGCTAACTATAATTGAAGTGACTGCTTTGACTTTTAAGACGCTTCAGATTCTGCCGATAAAGTGGGAACTGTAATTGTTAATGGGATGAGCAGGTTCATTCCTTCTTGGACTAAATCTTTTTCTCCTCAAAATCCATGGTTCGATCGTGCTTGTTCCTTGGCCATTCAGGCTAGAGACAATGCTTATCGGGTGTGGAAAAATTCTCGTTCTCCTATCACTCTTGCCAATTTTTATTCAGCTAGAAATCGTTGCAGGGATATTCTTCGACGAGCAAAGCGGACTTTCATTAAACGA
Source organism: Trachelipus rathkii (assembly GCA_015478945.1). NCBI lineage: Eukaryota > Metazoa > Arthropoda > Malacostraca > Isopoda > Trachelipodidae > Trachelipus > Trachelipus rathkii. The sequence goes on from JABUQX010145729.1 coordinate 27,439, forward strand.
AAATGCGCTGACCTCCTTGGTTCTCCTACTGACAAATCTCTCTGGCCTCTTGCCAAAAACATCTCTAACAACTTCTGTAAATCATCCTTTCCTCCTCTTATTCGCTCTGATGATTCTGTTGTTAATACTCCAACTGAAAAGGCCAATCATCTCTTTGGCCTCCTATTTTCCTCTAATTCAACCCTGGACGATTCTGGTATTCCTCTTCCTCCTCCTTCTCCTCTCAGGTGTCCTATGTCTTTACCTGTTTCATTTGATCGGGTGCACTTGAGCTCCTGAAATCTAGCGAACGTTAAGAGGCGGGTGGCGGATGGCATTCCTCTCCGAGTTTTGAGGAAGTGTGCTTCGTGCTGACCCCACCCCTCGTTCAACTATATTCTCTATGCCTCAATACTAGCACTTTCCCTCAGTGTTGGAAGCGCGCATATGTCCAACCTATTCCGAAAAAATGATGCTGCTCTGATCCTTCTAACTATCGCCCTATAGCTCTCACTTGTATTCTTTCTAAGATCTTTGAAACCCTTCTCAACTCACTTCTTAGATCATCTGGAATCTCTTTCCCTTCTTTCCGATTACCAGTACGGCTTTCAGTGCTCGAGATCTACTGACGATATACTTTCCTATTTAACAGATTTATGGTTTTCCGCCCTTAGGAACTACGGGAAGACTTGTGTAGTGGCGCTTGACATATCCAAAGCATTTGACCGGGTATGGCACGCGTCACTGCTCTCCAAGCTCCCCCTCCTTTGGGTTTCCTTCTTCTCTTTGCTTACTTATGTCTAGCTTTCTTTCAAATCGCTCAATGTTGGCTGTTGTTGATGGGGCGACTTCTTCTTTTTCTGTCAATAGTGGTGTTCCTCAGGGTTCTGTTTTATCTCCTACTTTATTCCTGCTTTTCATCAATGATCTTCTCACCTGCACATCTAACTCTATCCACTCATATGTCGATGACTTGACCCTTCATTCTTCAACTCATATAAATTCTGCTCCCTCTTTTACTTCTAGAATTGCCTCTCGTCTTAATCTTTCCGATTCTATTCTCGCTGATCTGGATAGAATTTCAGGGTTGGGTCGTCTCAAGCTTGTGAAATTTAATTCTTTAAAAACCCAACTTCTACAAATCTCTCTCTCTAAGACACTTAACTTTTCTATCTCTTTCGACGGTTCTCTCGTCTCTCCTGTTGACAATATAAACATCCTTGGCCTTAACATAAACAAAAATGTTTTGAAAACCTCAAATCACAGTGGTTGCTTAGGGCGGCCTCAAAGAAACGGGAGTTCTGTTTAGAGTGAGACTTTTTTCCTCTTCTCAGTTACTCCACCTATACAAGGGTCTCATCCGCCCTTTTTATAGAGTACTGCTCTCATATCTGTGGTGCTGGGTCTCCGGTTTCATCCGGCTTTGGACAGGGTCGAGTCAAAGGCCAAAAAACTTTAAACTTTCCTGTACTTTCTAGTTCACTTGACCCTTTATATTTGCGGCGCGATGTTGGTGCTTTATCCCTTTTCTATAGGTACTGTAGAGGCAAGTGCTCGAGGGAACTATCCACTCGCGTACCACCACCTTTACGACGCCCTCGTAGCACAAGGGGTGCTGTGTCGGCACATGAGTTTTGTGTTGGTGTTAGTAACTCCAGACTGGTTCGCTGCGGTGCTTCTTTCTTTCCTGCCACCTCTGTTCTGTAAAATTCTCTTCCATCTGTTTTTCCTACTCAATTTAATTTCCCCTCACTTTAAAGCACGTCTGTGCTCATCTGCGTAATTTGCGTTAGATGGATTTTTGAGGCGTTCAACACCACCCTAGAATAGGGTTCTGCCCATGAGCGGCGGTGACAACCGTAAAAAATAAATAAATAAAAGGTTCAAATAAGGAATTCTTAAGCTAGCTGAAACCCACAAGAATGGCACCTCCGACGGTGATGAACCACTTCTAGAATGCATTAAAAAAGCATAACCGAGGAGCTTGCTCGCTTGACAAAAAAAAAAAAAAAAGGAGACAGAGAAGTGGAAGCCGCCTTATCTGCAACCCCTGGCAACAGCACTGATAGTGACGATGGTGGCTTTTCCAGCAAATAAACCTACTGAAGATGAGGTTTTGGA
>JABUQX010145730.1:0-5000 GCA_015478945.1 Trachelipus rathkii
GTATATATATATATAGATATACAGATATATATATATATGATATACATATATACATATATGTTACAGCAGTTATATAGTGTTGAGCTGGGTTATTGGTTATTATTGGTTATTATTATATTATATATATTATTAAGTTACATATTATTATTATTATTATATATATTATATATATATATATATGTTATATTATTATATAAGTTATATACATATATATATATATTATTATTATATATATATATATATAGATACATATATATATATATTGTTATATATATATATACAGTATATATTATAATATTACATATATAATTATATTATATACATATATATATATATATATATATATATATAAAGAGAAAATGAGAAATAGGTAGGATATATGAGTATACAGCAATATATTATAAACAAGGGTAGGAGTAGTTATAGTTATATTATATATATATATATATATATATTATTATTATTATATATATATATAGTATATATTATTATATTATTATATATATATATATTATATATATATTATTATATACATATATTATGTATATATTATTGCTACATATATACATTATTGGTTGTTATAAATAGATAATATATATAAAGTATTATATTTATATATATATATTAGTTATATATAATATATATATATTATTAATATATATATTATTATTAACTATTATATTATATATATATATATTATTATTATAATTATATTATATATATATATATATATATATATATATATATAAAATTCTCATAAGAACTTACCATCGTTTTATAAGGTCAATTTCAGTTTCCTTGCTTTTTGATTGAAGTGATTCAAAATATTTTCATTGTTGACTTCTGTGCTGAGATCTCGATGAATTGACAGTAAAGCAAGACCTGTAATGCGATCCTCTCCAACACTATTCCGTAAATACGTTTTCAGACGCCTTAATGTCAAAAAGGTTCTTTCTACTGTTGCGGTGGATACAGGCAATACTGCTAAGATATTCAGGAGAGTAGCAATGTTAGGAAACCTCCTCTTGTTACACTTAGCCAAAGCACCGATCGTAGTTTTTGTTTTTTCATTTTCAGCCATTTACGCTGCCAGATACACCACTTTCCTTTTAGTGTATCCTCGTGAGGGTCTGGAAGGTCGTCTTTATAAAAGAGGATGCTTTTTTCAATATGCTTATAAGGTACATTGCACTTTTCTGGCAAAATATACTGAAGTGAAATGATAGTGGTTTCATGCGAGAGAAATCGATCAGTCAACGAAGAAATCAGATCATCAATAAACGGAATAAAAAATGAGATGCGGTAATATGATTCGGGATCTGATGTAGGCACATTACAACGATGTTTCTGGAACTTTGTAGTTCTTGGAATTGTTATTTCAATACCTAAGCTGTCGCATACATTTTTAGCTTGTGTGAATATGGTTTTAAACTCTGTGTCTGCATTTTGTCTATCTTTTTCGAGAAGTTGAATAATGTCTTTCACTAAGTTTATTGCACTGACAATGTCCAAATGGACACTCTGTAACTGTTTTGACAAGGTGTAGGTTATGTTATTCCAAGAAATTTACTTTAAACGTATAATGTTATTATAAAATTCTAATTACTGATTGAATTTAACAACGAAGTAGCTTTCTGTGATAATTCACCAGACCATTTTTTTTATTTCTTCAAATGACGCAGGATTATTGGCTCAAGAGTCTCTTAAAAGAAATCCGCTTCATGCCGTTCACACCATCTGGTCTCGCACATCTTTCTGATCCTCTTGTTATTTTGGTTACTAGAAAACTCTTTTATTTTATCTTCCAGAAGTTTTGTGCGCTTCGGACTCGATCGAAAAAAGTGCATATTTCAGAGATGAATCCTAAGACGTTTCGAATTGCCTGAATTTTAGAAGTCTGAGAGACATAGATTTAAACAATGTGCTACACAATGTGTGTATAGAGCTTTAGAATACTCATTCCGAATGACAGATTGCACTCCTCGGAATTGAAAGAGGCTCCATCATATCCTTGGCCTCTTAAATTTTCGAGTTTTAAACCAAGATAGCCGAGTCTCTCCAAAATTACATTTGCCAATGCTTTCCCTGAGATATCATAAACCGGAACAAATGATAACACAAAGTGAAAACTGTTCTGTTTGGGAAATATCCATTGTTTCATCAGCTAACACTGAAAAAAAATTTAATTTTATTAACTCTTCCACTATTTTCCTTTGTATAAGCTGACTAAATGACTGTAATATTTCATTCTGTATCATCGGACTCGTATACATTAAATTTTTGGACGATAGAAGTAAGTGGTTCTTCAAAATCTGGTCACCTATTTGCTCGAAACCTAAGAAGCTTTAAAATTTCCGTCAAGCTTTTCAGTTGAATTGATAGATTCAAATTACTGTCCAGAGTCACTGCAGCCGTAATGCCAGACCTTGCTGGGTCACATAAACGTAATAGTTTCACCTTTTTGGCAATTTTTTCTCTTTATTTTTCTTCATATTTTTCTTATTTTGAGTGTCCAGTTGTTTGTCTATGCTTTCGATTTTTTCTGAATAAGAGCTTTAATATTATCTTATATATATATATATATATATATATATATATATATATATATATATATATATATATATATATATATATATATATATATATATATATATATATATATATTTATTTATATATCATATATATATATATATATATATATAGCCGGCAATGTTTAATCTTCCCGCGTCTGTGCCCACCTGAGGGAATTGCGTTAGGCAAGGGTCAGGGTGGGTTTATTTATTTAATTTTTATTTTTTCTTATAATTTTATTTATTTATTTATTTATTTATTTATTTATTTATTTTTTGCCCCTCCTTTTGAAAAGGGCATTGCCCGTGAGTGGTGGTATCATGTAAAATATATATATATATATATATATATATATATATATATAACATAAAGCAGAAGCAGAGATCATATAGGTATATATATATATAGAGAAAGAGAGCAAAGAGTATATATATATATATATATATATATATATATATATATATATATATATATATGTAGTTTGTTTTCTGCTGAAAAAATTGCAGTCCGATAATTAACAGCTCTGGCGCCCATATATAGTATATATATATATATATATATATATATATATATATATATAAAGTAAGGAACTTTAAGGATACAAACATATATATATATATATATATATATATATATATATATATATATATATATTGTGTGGGTGGGTGTGGGTGTGTAGGTGATTATGTGCAGAAGTTCTAGTTTCGCGAGGTTATTAAAAAGTAAAATACTGAAAAAAACGTTTAATAAATGCAATTAGAAGAATATAATCAGACGAAGGAAGAAATAAAGAAACGGAAAACGAGAGGTCTCTTTTTTTGCTAGCTAGCAGCACTTTCATTATCCTAAATATGACTCGTCGTAGACGCACAAAGTAAAAACCTGCTTTTCAAATGTGAAGCTGTATTATATTTATTTCGTGAAAAAAAGAAATAATTGTCATAGTAATGTTGCTTCTCACTAAGCTTGTTTATTTCTTAATTATTGAGTTTATGAACGAAAACAGTACTTTTGCGGAGTCCCTTTATAACAAGTGGGCAACGTTTTATATCAACCTTGTAGAATTAATTAGTATCATTATTATTATTATTATTATTTTTATTATTATTATTATTATTATTATTATTATTATATACTTTCAAGTAAGAGTCTGACATAATCGTGAATGCATAATGCATAGTTGTAAAGTGTACTAAGCATGGAATATAAATACTTTTCCTTACAGCTACCATAACATTTTTCCATACCAATAAAAGAATTTTTATTTCTGAATAGCTAAAATTTTCCTTGTGACCATTTCACCAATATTTGACTTGTGAGATTCGGGAAAAATGCAAATTTAATCTTTAAGAACTGCTCTTTATTGTGGAAAAGTCTTTAATCCAGTGTCTGGCTAGGCTTAAAAATGATATATTAGCTGTATTATCTGTCCATGAAGATCTGTAGTTAGAAAAATATAGCTGGCTCCTCGACATGCTTCCCTTTCACCGTATTCCAAGCCAGTTTCGAACCTTTGTCTGAAATAAGTTTGCTAGTAGCATCACTAATAGCATCCTTCATTAACTGTCTAAAATCAGATATCTTCTATAATCGAATACGGTTGTATGTCAAGATAATCATTTTCCAATAATCTGGTGAAGTTTTACAACCCTGTAGTTATTGAGTAACCACATTTTCTTCTCCTTCAAAAGAATCAACCAGTATCAGTTGTGATATTGATCATGTGCATGGAAAGAAATCAATGTGTTAAGTGCCAACCTTGGAAGCTTTGTTATTTTTTATTATTTTATTATCTTATCTTTATTAATATCTTTTTTTATTATCTAATTTTTTAGTTTAAATAAATTTTGTGCTTATTTCTTCTCCAAATGATTTTCATAGTTGGTATTAGTATGATATAGAATTCTTCCACTCCCCTGAAACCTAACGTTTTTAAGTATAGTTTGCATAAACACACGTGTTGGGAATACTAACACTTACTGTAAAATATTTCCGCCAACAGCTCTTTTGAAGACATTTTTGCTTGTAAATTAGTTTAGTTATTATTACTTAGCTAACTATAGATATGTTAAAATACAACTCTACCAGTTATTTCTTAAACGTGCAACAATCACTTGAAAGTTCGAATTTATCATACTTACATTAACATTCGACAAATGACAAAATATTTTGCCATATTGGTTACAAAATGTTATTTCTATTTATTGGGAAATTCTTTTCTTTAAAATTTCAACTTTACCATATATAATTTATTCCTGGGATTGTCCAATTTTAACTGAAATTTGAATATTTTGTCCTGAATTCAGAGCTTCAAAAAAAAAAAATAAATAATAAAAAATAAATAAATACCTGGGAATATCGGTCATGTCTTCAGTCACCGAGTTCAGCGTTGAATATTCGCACATCCCAATAGAGAGTATATATATATA
>JABUQX010145730.1:10000-27500 GCA_015478945.1 Trachelipus rathkii
TATGTATGTGTTAAGAGAGAGGGAGAAACTGGGTTCTGACTTCTTCCGGATCCTAGGTAGCAACTGCACAGAGAAGACCTCCTTTACGGACATGTTTATATATGTCATAAAGTATATATAGTATAGTAAAGATATATATATATGAGTATATATATATATATTTATATATATATATATATATATATATATATATATATATATATATATATATGGTAATTATCTAGTATTGGTAAGTCCAGTTCACGTACATAGTATATTAAAATTATAAACATTTCATTTACAAAAATGCAACGTTGCCAAGTGTTTTCAAATATATATATGAGGTGCAGAGCAGCATGGAGTATATATATAAGAAAGCAGGTTATATATGTTATATATATATATATATATATATATATATATATATATATATATATATATATATATATATATATATATATATATATAAGTTAGAAAAAACACATACTGTAGACTTGGGTCATATAATTGACCCATGGCGATCCATAAATGATGAATTCTTTCTTTATGTTTATTAGATTTGCGTTTAAATAGGAATTCTGAAATACGAGTGTGTAAATGAAATTATTTAAATTTACACTATTTTCACATAGCAAAAGAAAAGAGTTTAAAGTATTTTCACATAAAGAACAAACTGTAACTATTGTACACTAGAAACTGAGACCATGTTGAAGATGCAACTAAATTCTAATACTGCTTTAGTATATTTAAATGAAAAAATTTAAATTATCAATTTTTGCGAAGCTCTATAAAGAAGATAAAGTTGTCTTTATTTGAAAGGCAAATGTGTTTGAATTTATGCACACATTTCCACAAATGGAAAATATTGATTTATTAATTTATATATATATATATATATATATATATCGCCCCGTGGTGTGTATATATATATATATATATATATATATATATATATATATATATATATATATATATATATAGCAGCAGCATATATATATATATAGCATATATATATATATATATATAAGAGTTATGATTTTTATATACAATATATATATATATATATATATATATCACAGGTCCGGTATTATATATATATATATATATATATATATATTATTAATATTATTATTAAGGGTTATTACATATATATATATATATATATATATATATATATATATATATATATTATATATATATATATATATATTATATTATTAAGCCCAGTATGGGGCCATATATATTATATAGTTATATATAATATTGTTATTATTATATATATATATATATATATATATATTATAGTTGTTATATATATATATATATATATATATATATAAGTCGTCGTCCAGTTGCGTAAAGTTATATATTATAGTTATATATATATATATATATATATACAGCAGCAAAGATATAGTTACAGAGTTATATATATGTATATATATAGCACGCTCAAATAAACTAGCACGTGGCTATATATATATATATATATAAGGTGATATATATATATATATATAGTAAGATATATATATAGTATATATATATATATAAGATATATCATGTTTCATAGTTAAATGACACAAAATATGGATGACTGGGAAGGGTGAACCTTTCGACACCAACGAAGAGCGAAGTCTCCTGACCTCCCGAGGGAAAATCCCACCCCTGTCACTCCTCGGAAGGCCGAGAGTACGACTCAATTGGGGTACCATTATGCAAAAAAGAAATCTTTTTTTTTTTTAAAAACTAATGGGCAACTAAGGGTAGAGACTGCCTGATGGTAGGAGTCGGGGTCTCTCGGCCTCCGGGAACATAGGCAGGCTACTTCCTTGCCTCCGGGGGAGGGGTCTCCGGAAACCCCTGCTCTTGGTATTTGGGCGTCGCGGTTCCTCCACCCTCTCTACGGTATGGAAAACGTCCTCCCTCTGTCTCCCTCGTCGGCTCGAGCCCCTATGGTCAGGATATATATACAGAGAGTATATATATATATATATATATATATAAGATATATATATATATATATATGGTAATCTCCCCCTACTGGGCTGTGATATATATATATATAGCAGTTATAGCAGTTATATATATATATATATATATATATATATATATATATATATATATATCTATATATATATATATATATATATATATATATATATATATATATATATATTCAAATGTTGAATTTTATTCAATTTTTCATAATTTTTATTTTAAATAACACATTCAAATTAATATATACGTAACTATATAAACAAATATTTCATTTTTGAAAAATTATTTAATGGAAATTTTGCCCAAGCCAGTGTCAATCTTACGTGTTCGAACAAACCATATTTTTAAAAATATGGGTAACAACAATATTCGATAACTTACGATTATCGGAAAAAACAATCGAAATATGATAACATTACCTCAAACCGAACTATTACCATATATATATATATATATATATATATATATATATATATATATATATATATATATATATATATATATATTTATATTTATATATATTATAAATATATATATATATATATATATTATATATATATATATATATATGTAAAGACTTACATATAAGACATATATACAAACATATATTATATTATTATTTTTATAGTTATATATATATATCTAAGTTAATTTATATTATTAAAACGTCAGACAATAGAGATATATATAAGTTATATATATATATATATGTATATATATTATATTAAAGTAGAAAGAAGAAATAAATACAAAGTTATATATATATATATATTATTTAAACATAAGTTATTATATGTAGCATATGGCATATATATATTATGACGGATCGGTGGTTCCATTTTCTTATGGTCGTCTTTGTGTTACAATTCTAGGCGTTAAATGCAAAGCTCACTCATTTCCAGTTATTTTATAAAGACTAAGAGTAATGAAACTATAAATTCTACAACAAAAAAAACACAGTGTTCTCACTATGTAAACAAACAACAAGGACAAACAGTCAAATAAATAAATAAATAAAATGTGATAAAGCACATATGGATCTACCTTTAATGTACGCTCTTACACCCACTACAGTTTAAGTCTAGGGTTGCCAGATGGTTTGGAGTTTTTTTAGCCACAGATTAGGTTAAATTTAGCCAAAATTAGCCATATATATATATATATAATATATAGTATATATATATAGTAGTTATACAGCAGCAGTATATATATATATATATATATATATATACATATATATATATATATACATATATATATATATATAGTACTATATATCCTCTATTTATTTACTTTTATTTATTTATTTATTTATTTATTTATTTTATTTATTTATTTAACTCAATAATTACCGAATTTATATTATTGTATTTATTTATTTAAATTTTAATTCAATTTTAAAGTATTATAACAATAATTATCAATATAATACTCTAAAATCGAATAAGCAATATTTTATTATTGATAAAAGAAATAACATAAATGACAATCCAACTGATCAGAATGAATGAACAAATTTTTACGAATTTTGAAGATAAAGTTAGTTGCCAAGATATTTTATAATAACAAAAATTAGTGAAAATTGTAATCTGGATGGGTCTTACTCTTTGAGGTGTTTTCATATAAGACCTAAGCTGCTCTGCCTGTAGTTTGTAGCATATACTTAAACTTAGTGGGTAAATTGATTAGTTGAAGTAAAAGAAGAATGTGGAAAGATTGATATAGTAATGATAAAGAAATTTAACTCACGTTACCATGAATATTTGATTTAGATTTTTTTTTTTTTCCCTTTTGACTTGAAACGTGAACAATTTGAAATCAATTTTAAAAGAGTGAAGAACTTTGAAAATGCGAAATGCACTAGTGAATTTTGGACAATTAGGCCAATAATAGGCGAAGTAAAGAAAAATTCACAAAAACAGTGTATTAGAACTTAAAAAAACAATTAAATATTAAATAAGTGTGGGGTAAGTGAGGGGCATATTCTTCTACTACTATTTTGTTCCGATGTATGGTACGCACCTTACCCCAAATCTGGGGATTGGAGGTAGGATGAAAAAGAAATAAATGTATATATATATAGTAAGAGAGCACAGTATATATATATATATAGAGTAAAAAGAGTAATATATAGTTATATATATATATATATATATATATATATATATATAAGTGTAAATATATATATAGATATATATATATATATATATGTTATTTTTTATATATAACCAAGTTATTTTTTGTAATTTTAAGGAAAATCATTCTACGTGAAGATTTAATTACAAAATAATAATAATAATAATAATAATAATAATAATAATAATAATAATAATAATAATAATAATAATAATAATAATAATAATAATAATAATAATTATACATCGTAACTAATATAATTCTTAGATGCTTTAAATCCGAGAACGCAAGGCAACAAACAAAATAAAGGAATATAAATCTCTGATAAATTGATAATATTTATGGCATAATGGAAGGCATTGGATTAAATGGTTACTATGACTCACTAGTTAAAACTGACTCTTTCCAACACTCGAGTTTGATCATAACAGTGTTATTTAAAGCAACTGTTCTACCAATATAGAGGGAGAGTGAGAAGAGGGAGACAGGTAGAAGAGAGATTTTGCCCCTCCTTACGAGGTAGCTGGGAGGTAAGGATTGGGGAAAAGTGATTTTATACAGAATCTAAAATTTGGGGGGAAGAGCTGAGCTAGTGACTAGTAACTACGAGCCTCTAAGTGACATCAGTAATATTAGAAGAAATGTCACTTGGGCCATTATTTAGATATGTGCCTTTTTAAAATAAATTAAGTTATACTGGTGGTAAATATTGGTAATGTTTTGTTGATGAGAATACAAAATTTTATATTTATTCTCACTGTAAAAGTTTATGCAACGTAGAAAGAAAGTTGAAAATAGCAAATTATAAAGATAAATAATAAAGAATATATATACATATATATGTATATATATATATATATATATATAGTATGTTATGTTGAGTATATATATATATATATATGTTATTAGATATATATATATATATATATATATATATATATATATATATATATATATATATATATATATATATATAATATTTAAGCATTTTAAGTTTCAACTGAAGAGGTTAAAAGAAGTACAAATTAAGATTACTGCAAATTTTCTATTTTAGCTGTCGTAAAAATGCCGTAAGGGAAAATCGCAACGATAAATGGTTGCCAACGGGTATATAACTTTCAGGTAGAGTCGTAATGGATCAGGAGTTTCCACTTATCTTCACTCCCACAGGAACTCATCCCCAACGTCGTAACTCATCCTACTTCCACACTCTTCCTCGTCATTTTGTATAAGTTTGTAAAAAAAAAAGGCATGTAATCTACAGTAGCGCCAAAATATTTTATTAATTATTTTTTTAAAGAAAAATCTGGTGAAGCTTATTATTATTATTATTATTATTATTATTATTATTATTATTATTATTATTATTATTATTATTATTATTATTATTATTATTATTATTATTATTATTATTATTATTATTATTATTATTATTCAGGGCTCAAAAGACACTACACAGTGTTGCAATTAGTAGCCCCATTTCAGATACTAGGGAAATATATTATATTGGTATTTTAAAATTGTGTAAATATTGAACTATATAATGTAAAACTTTGTGAAACTGTTATGAAATATTTATATAGTAATTTCTCCATGCTGAATAAAAATGAATGAATTATTATTATTATTATTATTATTATTATTATTATTATTATTATTATTATTATTATTATTATTATTATTATTATTATTATTATTATTAGTATTAGTAGTAGTAGTAGTAGTAGTAGTAGTAGTAGTAGTAGTAATTTCAGTGTGCCTTAGTAGTAGGACAGACATATTGGACTACGTACCTGGCTTGACCTTTTTGACCTTTTTTTGACCGCGACCTTTTTGGGCCCGAATTTTTACCTGCCCTTGACCTTTTTGGGCCTTGACCCTTCCAGGGTGCAATTTTGAGAACCCAATTTTTTGAGAACCCTAATTTTTGGCAACCCTAATTTTTGGCAACCCTAATTTTTTGGCAACCCTAATTTTTGGCAACCCTTCGAAGAAGGGTTGCGCCAAACGGTTGCGTAAGCAACCGTTGTACGTACCCCACCCTAATTTTTTCGACCAACCCTTTGGTCTTCCATGGGTCAATTTTGTCCCACGCTAATTTAGGCCTTGTAATTTTTTTGGTAACCCTTTAGGGGCTTAGCCCTTTTTGATGTCTTAACCTTTTTTGTCCTTGACCTTTGCTCCAAAGCTTGACAGATACCATGGGTCAATTTTGACCCACGGTAATTTTTTGTCCTTCCTTTAGGGACTTAGCCCTTTTTGATGTCTTAACCTTGTTTGACCATGATATTTCGGCCTTGACCTTGCCAGATACCATGGGTCAATTTTGGCCCACGCTAATTTTTTGGCCACTCGTGGCCCACCCGTCACATATTTCGTTCCTAACTTGAACGTATGTATGGATCTATCCTAACTTGAACACACACACACACACACACACACACACACACACACACACACACACACACACACACACAGATTTACTTACACTCACACACAGATTTACTTACACTCACACACAGATTTACTTACACACAGATTTACTTACACTCACACAGATTTACTTACACTCACACACAGATTTACTTACACACGCAGATTTACTTACACTCACACAGATTTACTTACACTCACACACAGATTTACTTACACACACACACTTACACATATACATTCACTTACACACACAGATTTACTTACGCACACAGATTTACTTACACTTATACACACATTCACTATGACACTTATACACACATTCACTATGACACTTACATTTACACATAGACACTTACATTTACACTTATACACACGTACAAACACACTACCAACCCTTTGGTCTTCCATGGGTCAATTTTGGCCCACCCTAATTTTTTGCCATCCCTAATTTTTCGGCAGCCCTAATTTTTCGGCCAACCCTTTGGTCTTCCATGGGACAATTTTGAGAAACCAAATTTTTCGGTCAACCCTTTTGTATTCCAGGGTACAATTTTTGGCATTGTAACTTTTTTGACCTTGTAGCTTTTTTGATGGCTTTGATGGTTCCCAATCACCGTAAGAAGTATCTAGTGATGTTCTATTAGTGTTCTATGAGTATTCTATGAGTGCCTGGTGAGTGCCAGGTGAGTGCCAAGTGAGTGCCAATGAGTGCCAATGAGTGCCAAGTGAGTGCCACATAGTGCCAACTGAGTGCCACTTTTTTCAAGCCTTTTCTAGCCTCCCCTGAGCCTAGAATAGCCCTAATATGGGTGTCTACCCCTAGGTTATAAGGTATGAGGAATCGATTGGTGTATATTACAAGCTGCTAGGATGCTTCCTACTATGAGTTAGTATTTTTCTATCACTTATAGCCTATATATATATATATATATATATATATATATATATATATATATATATATATATATATATATATATATATATATATATATATATATATATTACTTGCACACACACCTACACACATACACTATGACACTTATACACACATTCACTATGACACTTATACACACTATGACACTTATAAGCACTTACACTCTCCATAGACACTTACACTAACCCATATACACTTACACTCACACTCACCATAGACACTTTCACTTACATACATACACACTATGACACTTATAAGCGCTTACACTAGCCATAGACACTTACACTAGCCCATATACACTTACACTCACACACACACAGATACACTTACACTTACACTCACACACTCGATATTTTGATGCCTCAACTTTGATGCCTCAGCATTGATGCCTCAGCATTGATGCCTCAACTTTGATGGATTGATGACTCATCTTTGATGCATTTTCTAACCTTTTCTAGCCTTTTCTACCCTACATCATAGAACAGAGTTAATATTAATGTCTTCCCCTAGATCATAAGCTAACCACCAGGGCGCAGCAACCCCGCACCCGCAGGTGCGTCCCGCCGCGTCCCCGCCCGCCGCGTTCCCGCCCGCCGCGTGCGCCCGCAGGCGCAATATTTCCGCGTTCCCGCCCGCCGCGTGCGCCCGCAGGCGCAATATCCGCGCGAATGAAATATATATATATATATATATATATATATATATATATATATATATATATATATATATATATATATATATATATATATATATATATATATATATATATATATATATACTATGAGTCATTCATTTTTATTTCATACTTAAACATTTTTATTAAAAACATTTTCGCGAACCTAAAACTGTAACTCATTACAGACATCTTTTATATTTTACTTAATACTTTTTAATTTATAAATTTTTAAAAATTGTATGTAAGAAAAAAAACCAGAGTGTCTGATATATAAACATTTTATTTTACTACAATTGTACGAAATTTTATTAAAAACATTAACATTACATACCTTAAAGCAGTAAATCAGTAAATCAATAGAGGTGTTACCTAACACCTAAGGGGGATTAGTATGCTTTTGTTTTACTGCTTTACTGCTTTAGCTCATGTTTTACTGCTTTAACTCATATGTTTTACTGCTTTAACTCACATATTTATTAAAATTACATACCTTAAAGCAGTAAATCAGTAAATCAATAGAGGTGTGACCTAGCAACAAAGGGCTTAGTATGCTTTTGTTTTACTGCTTTACTGCTTTAACTCATGTTTTACTGCTTTAACTCATATGTTTTACTGCTTTAACTCATATATTTATTAACATTACATACCTTAAAGCAGTAAATCAGTAAATCAATAGAGATGCTACATAGCAACAAGGGGATTAGTATGCTTTTGTTTTACTGTTTTACTGCTTTAACTCATGTTTTACTGCTTTAACTCTTTATGTTTTACTGCTTTAACTCATGTTTTACTGCTTACAACTCACTACATATAAATTTTTTTTGCATATTTACATACCTTAAAGCAGTAAATCAGTAAATCAATAGAGGTGTTACCTAACACCAAGGGGGGATTAGTATGCTTTTGTTTTACTGCTTTACTGCTTTAACTCATGTTTTACTGCTTTAACTCATGTTTTACTGCTTTAACTCATATGTTTTACTGCTTTAACTCATATGTTTTACTGCTTTAACTCATATATTTATTAACATTATGTTTTTTATTTTGTTTTAATACTTTTTATTTATTTTATTATTATTTTTATTTATTTTTATTATTATTTTTATTATTTTATTATTTTATTTTTATTTTTATTATTATACTTAGTGTTATTTACTTCATGCCTATTGTTATTATTATTTAGAACACACACACACACACACACACACACACACACACACACACACACACACACACACTCACTTACACATATAACGTATAATTTATTAAAACATTTTATTTTTATTTTTATTATTATACTTAGTGTTATTTACTTCATGCCTATTGTTATTATTATTTAACACACACACACACACACACACACACACACACACTTAAACATATCAAATAAGTTCTTTTGTATGAACATAATTTATTAAAACATTTTATGTTTTAAATAAACACGTACATTTATATTACTCATTTAATTATAACTAAAATTATTTCAAAGTTTCTTAAAACTTCTATAATAAATCAATCATTATCTTTGAACAAAGAATTTATTATTAACTGTTAATACTTTCTGTTTATAACTATCAAGTTTTAAAATAATTTTTACTAAAATTTTATGAAATTTTATTAAAAACATATATTTTACGTACCTTAAAGCAATAAATCAGTAAATCAGTAAGGCAAGCCCCTAGCACCCCTCTACACCAAGCTATGCCACGTTTTGTTCTATTGACTTACTGCTTTACATCATCTTTAGCCATGTAATAAGTATAAAAATAACAAAATAAGTTCTTCTCTGCTAACATAACATGTATTTTATTAAAATCATTCTAAGTTTTTATTTAAAAATAACAATTATTCACTTACATTTATATTATTCGCTCGATGTTAACTAAAAATATTTCAAAGTTTTTTTTAAATAATTCGGATTTTCTTTATTATTATTATTATTATCTATGTACATTGACAATCCATCACGAGAAAACACAACAACCCGCACTCCTTACAGATACGAAACTGACCTCTCTCTGTAAAATGTGTTGAAATAACTACTTTAGGCCTAAATTTAGGATAATCCTTTTTGTATCCCGGGGCGATTTAGGCCTAATTCCAGGTCAAAATATATTTCAAACTGACCTTTTTCTGTAAAATGTGGTGCAATAACTACGTTAGGCCTAAATTTAGGCCTAAATTTAGGATAAACCTTTTTGTATCCCAGGCTGATTTAAGCCTAATACCAGGTCAAAAGGTAATTCCAGTATAGACAAGAATCATTGTTATTATTATTATTATTTTTATAAATATATTTCAAACTGAAACATGCTGGATCGGTAAGATCCTTTAAGCAGGTAAGAAGGAAATGTTTTCCTTACTTGTGATTGGTCGGAGTAATCCTTATCTCTATATGACCTCGTATGTGATTGGTCGAGAATTATTTTATCGTCTTTTGAAAATTAACTTTGTTCTTTAAACTTGTATTTGAGCAGGTGTGTTTTATTATCTTTTAGACCCAAACTCATTTTAAAATCATAGTCATTTTAGCTGTTAAGCGGTGCACAAGTTATCTGATTTGTATTAAAAGTGTTTTATTTTTACTAAGTGTATATCATATTTATAATAAATACTTACATTGAGGAATAATTATTAATTTCACTAGAGTAGATAGAGTAGATAATAATTAATTCACTAGATTTATAGTAGATCACGTGAAGCAAAACGCAAGAGCGCCCGCAAGCGCGACCCGGTGCGGAACCGACGCATGAACCCGCCGGCGTAATATTACTACGCGGTCGCGAAAATATTTTCTTTATGATACGCCGTTGTAAACTTTCATTACATCATTTTGTATTTTCAAATATACCGTTTCCTATATTATGAATCGTTCATTTTATTTCTTACTTGAACATTTTTAATTTTATTTATAGAAAATACCATTTCACTGGTAAAGTTTCTTGAAAAACATTTAGTTTTGAAAAGAACATTTTGTTTTGTAGAAAAGCAGTTTGTTTTATTTATCCTAAAGTTATAATTCCTTGAGGGAAATAGAACAAATACTCAGGCTGTGACGTAGGCCATGTTCCTCTTTGTGGTATGCCTTTAAGATCTTATTACTTTAAGGAATGTAAAACAAGTTTTATATGCCTTAAAGTTACACCTATATACGACGTAGAGTTAATGTATAGAAGTTATCCCATTCCCTCCCTTTTCAAGGTATGTCTTTACGGTTTTAATCTTCTCTATGTATAAGTTATGAAAAAAGTTGTTTAATCTAAAATATTATTACATAATTACTATATTAATTAATTAAATACACAATGCGTGTACATGCATAATAAACTTCCCCTCATTGTACAAACCGTAATTTCTCTTTATGGATTTCCAGTATTGGTATCATATCATTATACTTCAAAATTACATCGAAGTATGTAAGTTCATACCTCTTCTATATCAGATGTTGTATGCATTCGGCAACCATCGAGAATATCTCCCTTGGTTTGTAATAAACACTGATATACCAGGACTTTAAATAAACTAATGCGCTTGAACATATGCTATAATATTCGTAAATATACCTTGATACAGTACACAAACTAATATTATACATACTGAATGGGACGGTGTCCAAAAGATATCAACCTCTAGGATGTATGCCCTACCACTTTGAAATACAACGCTCCATATTTTCGCGACCGCGTAGTAATATTACGCCGGCGGGTTCATGCGTCGGTTCCGCACCGGGTCGCGCTTGCGGGCGCTCTTGCGTTTTGCTTCACGTGATCTACTATAAATCTAGTGAATTAATTATTATCTATTCTAGTGAAATTAATAATTATTCCTCAATGTAAGTATTTATTATAAATATGATATACACTTAGTAAAAATAAAACACTTTTAATACAAATCAGATAACTTGTGCACCGCTTAACAGCTAAAATGACTATGATTTTAAAATGAGTTTGGGTCTAAAAGATAATAAAACACACCTGCTCAAATACAAGTTTAAAGAACAAAGTTAATTTTCAAAAGACGATAAAATAATTCTCGACCAATCACATACGAGGTCATATAGAGATAAGGATTACTCCGACCAATCACAAGTAAGGAAAACATTTCCTTCTTACCTGCTTAAAGGATCTTACCGATCCAGCATGTTTCAGTTTGAAATATATTTATAAAAATAATAATAATAACATTGATTCTTGTCTATACTGGAATTACCTTTTGACCTGGTATTAGGCTTAATCAGCCCGGGGTACAAAAAGGCTTATCCTAAATTTAGGCCTAAAGTAGTTATTTCAACACATTTTACAGAGAGAGGTCAGTTTCGTATTAAGGAGTGCGGGTTGTTGTGTTTTCTCGTGATGGATTGTCAATGTACATAGATAATAATAATAATAATAATAAAGAAAATCCGAATTATTTAAAAAACTTTGAATATTTTAGTTCTTTATCAGCGAATAATATAAATGTGAAGTGAATGGTATTGATTACAAATAAAAAACTTAGAGATATTTAATAAAGCTACATGTTATGTTAACTGAAAGAAAAGAACATTTTGTTGACACATACATATTACATGGCTAAAATGATAATAGCTTTAATGAAATCAATAAACGTGAGCTGCGGTCCAGAAGAATTGCTAAACTGTTGCTGTTCCCACTGATTTGTGTGCTTTTAGGCTACGTATATGTTTTTAATAAGGCTCATGGGGCTTTTTAGTAGAAATTGACCCAAACGATCAGTTACTGGGCAGAAGTATTGGCAGTTAATGTAAATTCTTTGTTTAGGTGATTTATTATAAGTTTTAAGAGAAACTATGAAATAATTTTGGTTACCTATTGAATGATGACTGTAAATAATGCGTGTTATTAAAAGCTATAAGTGTTTTAATAAGTATGTTCATCTAAAAAACATTTGACCAGCTGTTTAGTGTGTGTATTAATATTCTGTAATGTATGTAGTAATGTATTATTGATGTTAAATAATAAGGTGAGTTTGAAATGAAGAAAATAACACTAAGTATAATAATAAAAATAAAAATAAAATGTTTTAATAAATTATACGTTATATGTGTAAGTGAGTGTGTGTGTGTGTGTGTGTGTGTGTGTGTGTGTGTGTGTGTGTGTGTGTGTATGTGTGTTCTAAATAATAATAACAATAGGCATGAAGTAAATAACACTAAGTATAATAATAAAAATAAAAATAAAATAATAAAAATAATAAAAATAATAATAAAAATAAATAAAAATAATAATAAAATAAATAAAAAGTATTAAAACAAAATAAAAAACATAATGTTAATAAATATATGAGTTAAAGCAGTAAAACATATGAGTTAAAGCAGTAAAACATATGAGTTAAAGCAGTAAAGCAGAAAGTTAAAGCAGTAAAACATGAGTTAAAGCAGTAAAGCAGTAAAACAAAAGCATACTAATCCCCCTTGGTGTTAGGTAACACCTCTATTGATTTACTGATTTACTGCTTTATGGTATGTAATGTTAATAAATATATGAGTTAAAGCAGTAAAACATATGAGTTAAAGCAGTAAAACATGAGTTAAAGCAGTAAAGCAGTAAAACAAAAGCATACTAATCCCCTTGTTGCTATGTAGCATCTCTATTGATTTACTGATTTACTGCTTTAAGGTGTGTAATGTTAATAAATATATGAGTTAAAGCAGTAAAACATATGAGTTAAAGCAGTAAAACATGAGTTAAAGCAGTAAAACAGTAAAACAAAAGCATACTAAGCCCTTTGTTGCTAGGTCACACCTCTATTGATTTACTGATTTACTGCTTTAAGGTATGTAATTTTAATAAATATGTGAGTTAAAGCAGTAAAACATATGAGTTAAAGCAGTAAAACATGAGTTAAAGCAGTAAAGCAGTAAAACAAAAGCATACTAACCCCTTAGGTGTTAGGTAACACCTCTATTGATTTACTGATTTACTGCTTTAAGGTATGTAATGTTAATGTTTTTAATAAAATTTCGTACAATTGTAGTAAAATAAAATGTTTATATATCAGACACTGGTTTTTTTTCTTCTTACATACAATTTTTAAAAATTTATAAATTAAAAAGTATTAAGTAAAATATAAAAGATGTCTGTAATGAGTTACAGTTTTAGGTTCGCGAAAATGTTTTTAATAAAAATGTTTAAGTATGAAATAAAAATGAATGACTCATAGTATATATATATATATATATATATATATATATATATATATATATATATATATATATATATATATATATATATATAATATATATATATATATATAATATATATATATATATATATATATATATATATATATATATATATATATTTCATTCGTGCGGGAATATTGCGCCTGCGGGCGCACGCGGCGGGCGGATACGCGGAAATATTGCGCCTGCGGGCGCACGCGGCGGGCGGGGACGCGGCGGGCGGGAACGCGGCGGGCGGATCGCACGTCTCTGCGGGAACGGGGTTGGCTGCCTTTGCGGGTGGGGCTCATGCTGAGCCCTGGTGGTTAGCTTATGATCTAGGGGAAGACATTAATATTAACTCTGTTCTATGATGTAGGGTAGAAAAGGCTAGAAAAGGTTAGAAAATGCATCAAAGCTGAGTCATCAATCCATCAAAGTTGAGGCATCAATGCTGAGGCATCAATGCTGAGGCATCAAAGTTGAGGCATCAAAGTTGAGGCATCAAAATATCGAGTGTGTGAGTGTAAGTGTAAGTGTATCTGTGTGTGTGAGTGTAAGTGTATATGGGCTAGTGTAAGTGTCTATGGCTAGTGTAAGTGCTTATAAGTGTCATAGTGTGTATGTATGTGAGTGTGAGTGTAAGTGTATATGGGTTAGTGTAAGTGTCTATGGAGTGTGAGTGCTTATAAGTGTCATAGTGTGTATAAGTGTCATAGTGTGTATAAGTGTCATAGTGAATGTGTGTATAGAATTGTCTGTGTATGTGTGTATGTGTGTGTGCAGAAGTAATATATAACAACAATATATATATATATATATATATATATATATATATATATATATATATATATATATATATATATATATATATATATATATATATATATATATATATATATATAGGCTATAAGTGTTAGAAAAATACTAACTCATAGTAGGAAACATCCTAGCAACTTGTAATCGATTCCTCATACCTTATAACCTAGGGGTAGACACCCATATTAGGGCTATTCTAGGCTCAGGGGAGGCTAGAAAAGGCTTGAAAAAAGTGGCACTCAGTTGGCACTATGTGGCACTATGTGGCACTCACTTGGCACTCATTGGCACTCACTTGGCACTCATTGGCACTCATTGGCACTCATTGGCACTCACCTGGCACTCACCTGGCACTCATAGAATACTCATAGAACACTAATAGAACATCACTAGATACTTCTTACGGTGATTGGGAACCATCAAAGCCATCAAAAAAGCTACAAGGTCAAAAAAGTTACAATGCCAAAAATTGTACCCTGGAATACAAAAGGGTTGACCGAAAAATTTGGTTTCTCAAAATTGTCCCATGGAAGACCAAAGGGTTGGCCGAAAAATTAGGGCTGCCGAAAAATTAGGGATGGCAAAAAATTAGGGTGGGCCAAAATTGACCCATGGAAGACCAAAGGGTTGGTAGTGTGTTTGTACGTGTGTATAAGTGTAAATGTAAGTGTAAGTGTCTATGGGTAAATGTAAGTGTCATAGTGAATGTGTGTATAAGTGTCATAGTGGTGTGTGTATAAGTGTAAGTAAATCTGTGTGTGTAAGTAAATCTGTGTGTGTAAGTAAATCTGTGTGAGTGTAAGTAAATCTGTGTGTGTAAGTAAATCTGTGTGTGAGTGTAAGTAAATCTGTGTGAGTGTAAGTAAATCTGCGTGTGTAAGTAAATCTGTGTGTGTGAGTGTAAGTAAATCTGTGTGAGTGTAAGTAAATCTGCGTGTGTAAGTAAATCTGTGTGTGAGTGTAAGTAAATCTGTGTGTGTGTGTGTGTGTGTGTGTGTGTGTGTGTGTGTGTGTGTGTGTGTAGGTGTTCAAGTTAGGATAGATCCATACATACGTTCAAGTTAGGAACGAAATATGTGACGGGTGGGACACGAGTGGCCAAAAATTAGCGTGGGCCAAAATTGACCCATGGTATATGGCAAGGTCAAGGCCGAAATATCATGGTCAAACAAGGTTAAGACATCAAAAAAGGGCTAAGTCCCTAAAGGAAGGACAAAAAATTACCGTGGGTCAAAATTGACCCATGGTATCTGTCAAGCTTTGGAGCAAAGGTCAAAAAAGGTTAAGACATCAAAAAAGGGGCTAAGCCCCTAAAGGGTTGCCAAAAATTAGGGTTGGCCAAAAATTAGGGTGGGCCAAAATTGACCCATGGAAGACCAAAGGGTTGGTCGAAAAAATTAGGGTGGGATACGTACAACGGTTGCTTACGCAACCGTTTGGCGCAACCCTTCTTCGAAGGGTTGCAAAAATTAGGGTTGCCAAAAAATTAGGGTTGCCAAAAAAATTAGGGTTGCCAAAAAATTAGGGTTCTCAAAAAATTTGGGTTCTCAAAAAATAGGGTTCTCAAAAAAGGTCAAGGCCCAAAAAGGTCAAGGGCAGGTAAAAATTCGGGCCCAAAAAGGTCGCGGTCAAAAAAAGGTCAAAAAGGTCAAGCCAGGTACGTAGTCCAATATGTCTGTCCTACTACTTGCCTTAATACAAGTTTCATTCCAACATTTTAATATATTTAAAATCATTTACCCAAGATTAAATAATTGCATAAATACTTTTATGTTAAAAAAAAAGGCATGCATCTCTTAAATACTTCAAAACAGCGAAAAAAAACATCTGAAACTAAAAAGTATTTAAAAAAAAAAAATCATTCATATGAGCAAAAATATCTGTGCGTGATACAAGAACACTAAATCACTCCTCATTCTTTTCATCTGAAAATGTGTAATAATAATAATAATAATAATAATAATAATAATAATAATAATAATAATAATAATAATAATAATAATAATAATAATAATAATAATAAATTTCCCGATAAATAACCATCAACTTAAGGAACTGATCTCCTTTTCAAAAAGATTTTAAATTTCAAAATTTTAACGGTCATCGAACGTCTTTTAACGGTTAAATTATTTACCGAAGACCATTTTTAAACGTCCTTCAACAGATATTTAAGTAACGGTTAATTTAACGGTCGATTTATTCCGTTGGGAGTTCGCTTTAAAGTTGAAAATATTAACAATAGTTATTCGTTCGTTTAGTGTCAACAAAATATCAAAGAATAATAATAAAAAACTATATTCTTATTTTTAATTACATATATATATATATATATATATATATA
>JABUQX010145732.1:0-7500 GCA_015478945.1 Trachelipus rathkii
GAACAAGTCACAAGATGTGAATTAAGCGCAACCTGACAAGAGAAACAAAGTCCCTGTTCGGGCGCCAATTCAATTTGTATTTATGTAACGGAGTGTAAAAATTTAATTTTACACACCGTACTTTTGGGAATTTCAAGTCAATTTTTAGAATATCTAAAGTTAAGAGAATTATCCTATCAACGTTTACAATTGATGAAACACTCAATTTACCTGAGAGGGTTGAAGCCTTGGTGACCGAGAAAGCCCTAAACGAGGAATTACTGAGGCAGGCTGAAGTTTTCACCGGCTCCAACAGCTTTTCTTCTAACTAGTCCAAGGAAAACAAGTCTCTGGACTCTGCTTAGCTGTCAATGTTGCGCTTTCAGAGATTGAGAGGTAACAAATAGTTATATAAATATTAATGATGACCTTTAACTATTAGTAAAGGAAAATTTTATAAAAGAGAACAAAGCCCTTTTTATTCTGATGAGTCAATCTTTTGTAATTGAAACCGAACGGAGAATGGAGAATAATGTCAATATTCAAGACATCAAGACAAAGGTATAGTATAAAAAATAAGGGAACTAAGTTTTGTTTCCGTACTTGAGAAATCTAAATTATAAAAATAATCGAGAAAGTGAATGAATGGTAATATAGCGAGCAGCTTTCAGTCTCAGCTATATTATAAATATGAACTAATAAATTATTTAAGATTTAAGGTTACTATGTGAAAAGTATGATCTTCACAAGATTGATGTTCAAACCAAAGTTTGAAAAGAAGTTCGAAACTGAAGGCTGAAACTGAAGGTTTTGAATTCTTTTCAGACCAAACATTAAAACCTAGAATATAATAACGGGAATTAATTTAATTTATGTTATGAAGATTTAATGAATTTTAAAGTTATGATTAATCATTTTTATTAACATACTTACCCCTGCGAAGATAGGGGTTTATGTTAATATTTCGTCGATGACGGAGACAGCGTTTTGATATGATAGAGAATTGAATGAACTGGAACGTTTATAAAGTAATACGATAATTTTAGATTTTATCTTTAAGCTAACTTTATAATTAAATCACGTTTACATATGCTCAAATCAATGTGAATGCTTATTTTATAAGAACGTAAGAACTAACCTTGGTAAGTATCCAATTATGGGTCTTGTACGCAATTCGCGCAATCTAAAGGCTTATTATGAATAATAGAATTATTTTAACAAAAATAAATTTAAGAAAACAATTGTTCCTCAATTAAACTGGAAAACATTTAAGTTAAGTAATTAATTTGTTAAGGGACAAAGTTGGCACATGCATAATAAAGAAATAAATAGTTCAACTGATCCGACCCACAAAACTTTTTAGACACTGTAAGTTAATTTGTCTACTCTATTGAAATCTAATTATAGATCAGTTGAAAAATTGAATCTTTGGCATCTTATTGCCAGGAGTGAATGCAAGCACCCCTATATATATATATATATATATATATATATATATATATATATATATATATATATATATATATATATATATATATATATATATATATATATATATATATATATATATATATACTGTATATATATATATATATATATATATATAGCAGTTAAGAGATAAAGAAGACACACATATATATATATATATATATATATATATATATATATATATATATATATATATATATATATATATATATATATAAAATTGTGATAGACCCTCTTGAAAAGGTAAAAATCATAAAATTTTACAAATCTGTGTTACACACAATATCTCACAAATGCGATGTGATATGCAAAAACCTATTACATTTTTGGAATCAGCACATCAATAATCAATTGCGAAACCCCGCCCAAGAAATTTCATGTTTACCAGTGTTATATACAAAGTAATAAAACAAAAAGTAAATAACTATTTCTTACCTATAGCAAACCATTCACATATTAAAAATAATTAAATGAAAATTGAAAAGTTTAGTAGTTAAAGATATTAAACTAAACTTCATTTGAATAAGCTCTAAGGTTAAAATGACAGAACATTAGAAGTTCTCCATTTTCAGGGGATAACCTATTTCTTGTGGCTTCATAAATATTTCCTCCTGTTCTAAATATTCTTTCACTTTCGACTGATGACTGTGGAGCTGAAAGGTATTTTATTGCTAGTTTTTTCAAATTCATAAAACTATTTCCAGTGTTTTTCCACCACTTGAAGGGAATATCATTGTCTTCACTGGTCAAAGTAGGCAAACTTATATATTTGTTTATTTCTTGATGTAATTCCGTATGTAGCCTTTTACTTTAATGTACAATAATCACATCGTCAGAAGAATGGGACTTTCTTTTTTCACTCTCACTTTCTTTTCTGTATGACGATTTTGATGCCACAATTTCTTTAAAACAATCCATTGAAGAAGTGAAAATGGAACCTTCAGCTTCACTTTCCCCACTACGTGAATCATCGTCAGCAGAAGAGTCAGGAGCTAAATTTTCATGCATTTCTTTCCATGCCTCAACGACCATATTTTTTACTGATTCATCTGATTCATGTTAAAAAATTAGCTTGAATCGCAGATCTAAGAAAGTAGCTACACACAAAGATTTATCACATAGAAACTTAGAAAGTCTTTTTTCTACTGATTTCTTAAGCTCTTCAACGAGTGTAATTATTCCACTGAAGCTTTTGCTTTTAATTGCCTTATTTAAAAATAGATTTATTGCTAAAATGGAAGGGATCACTTGGGCGACTGTTACTTCACGTTTAATGCTTGTTTTAGTGATGTTGTTAAATGGCTCAAGTAAATGGAATAATTTTGCCACTGAAAATCAGTCAACATTTTCTGATTGCATTCAGCAGCGTATATGGATAGGGGAACTTTTTGTTCAAACAACCTTTTAAGCATATCATAAGTTCTGTTCCAGCGTGTAGAAACGTCTTGAATTAATTTATGCTGTTTGACATTCAGCTGCATCTGTAAAGTTTTAAGCTTTTCAGCTGCCGTTGCTGAATGGTGAAAATGAGAGGATATGCTTCTGCAAGTAAATAAAATATATTTAACAGACTTCTGACATAATATTGAATCGTGAATGCATAGTTGCAACATGTGAATAAAACATGAAATTGATAGCAAGCCACTCTCCCTTATACCAGCTACCATGTTTGGTCCATTATCCCGTATCATTAAATGAATTCTATTTTTTAGAATATTGAAAAATGTCAAAGGCCCTTATAGGATCTGACAAATGACAAAGATTTTCGCCATATTGGCTACAAAATTTGGCTATATTTTTATTTTTTTGGAAAATAAGTTTCTAAAATTTCAATTTTAAATTGAAATAACTTTCCCTTATGTTGACGTAATTTATTGTTTATAAAGCTCAATATTCGGCCCGAATACGGCAAAAAGCCGAATACCGAATATTCGGTATTTTGGCCCGAATAGGCAGAATACAAAAAACTTACAAAATATTCAAAATATCTCTTAATATATATATATATATATATATATATATATATATATATATATATATATATATATATATATATATATATATTATTATAGTATATATATGTTATTATATTTATATATATATATATATATATATATATATATTGAGGTGTGTGTGTATTTCGGCTACATTTTTTTCTGTTTCTGGGTCCGGCGGAATTTTTGAAATAATGAACCAGAATTACTAATTTACTTCTGAGAAAAATTTGATGGAAGAGATTTATTTTATATAACCCATAGCCCATCTTTTAATAAAATATAATAGTAGCCTTGTGTAGTATTCATACAGTGTATCACATACCTACAGAATTATTTAAATAAAGTTTACTCAAATACCTAAAAATATAGGATTATAAGATATTCACATTAAATTCAAATTTAATTGTCAAAATTATATATATATAAGAAGAGCAGCAGCAGCATATATATATTGGTTATGTTATATATATATATATATATAGAGCATATATATATAGTTAGTTATATATATATATATATATATATATATATATATATATATATATAAATAAAAATACATATATATACAAAATTTTTTTTTTTTTCGATAACTGTAAATAAAAAATAATACATTCTATAAATACTTCCTTTTATATACCGTATATATATATATACCTATATATATATATATATACCTATATTTAAATTGATTTTTATGTTAAAATTAGTTTTAAATAGCAAGAAAATATATATATATATATATATATATATATATATATATATATATATATATATATATATATATATATATATAGTTAACTTTCTTTAAACACTTGAAAATATTGCTGAATTGCGGTGAAGTAAAAGAAAAACTGTTCCCCAGTATTGGGCGATATTTTAAAACGTTTTTCCTCAAATATATATCCTGCTTCTGAAAATGAAAATAATTTCTCTGAATAAATGGGGGAGTCTGGAAAGGAGAGTACTGCTATGTTTGGGAATTTAGCTTTGTTCACTCCACCAATTAAGGAATTCTTTTTGGCCCGGATTAGAAATTGATTTTTCTGGTTAAAAAAAATTTCAATTTCTTTAAGAATTTCACCTTTTGAAGAGCCACTGATTTTTCTTTTTTCCTTTACACTAACTGACTCGCTGTCACTTTCACTTTCTTCAAACTTATAAAAACTAAGTAACTTTGCAGAAATTTCTTTTCTTAATGCTCCTGATGATTTTGAGGTATTTGGCAACTTAAGTTTATTGTAGATAATGCTTGTTTCTGAAAATGACTCATCGCCTGAACCTTTTTCTGTACTGCTACTACTATTATCACTTTCTACCTTCAATTATTTGCATATTTCTTCAAGCATTCATTTTCTACTCAATTCTCTTATTTCATTAGAAAATACAGTATTTAAAACAATTATCTTGTTTTGATATATGTTTATTGATCCTTTCTCTTCCTTTTTATTCATAAATCTAAACTCTAATGCCTTCTTCAGCTCTTCTTTATTCTCTGCTGTCGTCCTCAGAGTTTGAGAGATATGCTGGAGAGCTCAAATATGTAGAATAATTGATGATATAATTGATTTTGCCTTATAGTTTCCGTAACCATGAGAAATGGTTGCAAAACTTTTAGAATTTTTTCAAGTATTTGCCATTTATTAGCAGTCAAAGCTTAAATGATTGATTGTTCTATAATATAAACTTGCAGAGGTCTTTTCAAACATTCAATTCTTTCTAGAATCAAATATGTGCTATTCCACCTTGTATTAACATCTTGAATTGGCATAAGTGGGCTTGCAAGATGTGGATCCAAGTCTCTTTGTATTCTTTTAAGTTCATTACAGCTTAAAAACTGGAATGATTGAAATGTGTACAAATATTCCTACATTTCTTTATTAAATCACACTGTTCTTTGAGAAAATAAGGCATCTTTAATAAATTGAAGTTTATTTTTAAAACAAGAAAAACTTGTGTATCCTGCTAAATCAGTTTCAAGTTTCATGTTATATGCTCCATCTCGAAGGATCAAATGGATTATGTTAGGAGGAATTTCCCAATTATTCATCGTAATTTCAAAACTCAATAGTGATTTTAATTCCAGAATGAGAACCTGGGAAATACTTGCAATGGAGCACACAGTCCATTTTTTCAAACTCGCTGGTAAGCCAGAGTGCAATTAAAGAAATAAATGAGTCGTTTGAATTATTTAGCTCTCTATATATCTGTAGTAAATGATATCTGATAAGCCTTAGATAACTAATCGAATACTGCTGATCTCAGTTTCCTGTATGAAGTTGGTAACATTTTCTCTACAAAATATTTTCTACTAGGAATAAGATATTTTGGTTGAAGATTGGCAATAAGTTCTATTCATTCCTTCTCTTCTGTGACTGTGAATGGCTGGTTACTCATTGCGCTAAAATTCATTATTTTTTTGTGATTTGGGGTCATTGATATGCCAAATCTTTTTTGGGGAGAAAGTCTAGGGATGGGCCGGATAGTGAATTAGCCGGATAGCCGGATACCGGGTATCCGGCTGGAAGTTAAAACCGGATACCGGATATCCGGCCGGATATCCGGTCGGATATCCGGCAGTCTATTTTCCTCTAACTCAACCCTGGACAATTCTGGCATTCCTCATCCTCCTCCTTCTCCTCTCAAGTGTCCTATGCCTTTGCCTGTGATTACATTTGATCGGGTGCATGGGCTCCTGAAATCTATGAACGTTAGGAAGGCAGGTGGCCTGGACGGCATTCCTCCTCGAGTTTTGAGGCAGTGTGCTTTCGTGCTGGCCCCTCCCCTCGTTCAGCTATATTCTCTATGTCTCAATACTAACACTTTCCCTCAGTGTTGGAAGCACGCACATGTCCAACCTGTTCCGAAAAAAAGGAAGCCGCTCTGATCCTTTTAACTATCGCCCTATAGCTCTCACTTGTATTCTATCTAAGATCTTTGAAACCCTTCTCAACTCTCATTTCTTAGATCATCTGGAATCTCATTCACTTCTTTCCGATCGCCAGTATGGCTTTCGGCGCTCGAGGTCTACTGGTGATATACTTTCCTATCTTACTGATTTATGGTTTCCCGCCTTAGAACTACGGGGAGACTCTTGCGTGGTGGCGCTTGAAAAAATTCAAAGCATTTGACCGGGTATGGCACGCGTCACTGCTCTCCAAGCTCCCTTCCCTTGGGTTTCCTCCTTCTATTTGCTTACTTATGTCTAGTTTTCTTTCAAATTGCTCAATATTGGCTGTTGTTGATGGGGTGACTTCTTCTTTCATTTCTGTCAATAGTGGTGTTCCTCAGGGTTCTGTCTTATCTCCTTCTTTATTCTTACTTTTCATTAATGATCTTCTCACCTGCACATATAACTCTATCCACTCATATGCTGATGACTCGACCCTTCATTCTTCAACTCATTTCAATTCTGCTCCCTCTTTTACTTCTAGAATTGTCTCTCGTCTTAATCTTTCCGATTCTATTCTCGCTGATCTGCTTAGGATTTCCGGGTGGGGTCGTCTGAACCTTGTGAAATTCAATTCTTTAAAAACTCAACTTCTACAAATCTTCCTCTCTGAGACACCTTCTAACTTGTCTATCTCTTTCGACGGTTCTCTCGTCTTTCCTGTTGACAATATAAACATCCTTGGCCTTAACATAGACCAAAAAATGTCTTGGAAACCTTGCATCACAATCTGTTGTTACATGCCTAAAAACTGAGTTCTTGTTTAGACTGCGAGATTTTTTCTTCGCCAGTTACCCAGCTACATACAAGGGCCTCATCCCTGTATGGAGTACTACTGCTTGCTATCTGGCGGTTCTCTGGTTTCCGCTTTGATAGGGTCGTCGCTGGCCAAAAGGCTTATAAACTGTTTTGTACTTTCCACTTCACTTGCGGCGTGATGTTGGTGCTTTATCTCTTTTCTATAGGTACCGCAGCGGCAGGTGCTCGAGGGAGCTTCTCACTCGCGTACCACCACCATTACGTCGCCCTCGTAGCACTAGGGGTGCTGTGTCTGCACATGAGTTTTGTGTTGATATTGGTAACTCCAGG
>JABUQX010145732.1:17500-20540 GCA_015478945.1 Trachelipus rathkii
TCAGTAATTGGCCTGGTTTTGTGAAGGGGCATGGTTTTGGAACTGACCTAGGAGATGAGCCTCTACATTAATGAGATACCACAGTGAGGGTCTGTCGCTGTGTTTTGAAGCTCTAGTGTGGATTTTAGGTTACGATGGCTCGTTCTTACTGGTATGAGGGGGTTACTTGTTACTTTACTTTTGACTTGGCTTAGGTAATGTTTCCGGTGCATGTTATGTACTCTACCCTAATCTATGTAGATCCGTGAGGAGGATAAAGAAAGAAATTATTATTATTATTATTATTATTATTATTATTATTATTATTATTATTATTATTATTATTATTATTATTATTATTATTATTATTATTATTATTATTATTGATAAAATCTACTAAAATGTGTAATGTATACCGGTATATGTATATATAGTAATATTATATAAATTTATTTTATATAATGTTACTTCACACCAAAGTTATAATTATTAATTTATGTAAATATGCAAGGTTTGTTGTTTTTAATGACTTCATCGTGAGCAGTTGTTTTATTTTATCAAATGGTAGCAGAGCGTTAATTGCAAGAAAAGTTAAGAGGATGAATAAATCAGGAAGAGAAAAAACTGAAGGAGGTAGAAGAGATAATAGAGATTATTATTAGTATTTCTTTCTTTCTTTCTTTATCTTCCTTCTATTTTCCCAAGAATGGGAGTAAGGTGCGTAACGAGCATCGGAAAGAAAAGCAGTAGAAGAACATGACAGTCGAAAAGAAAGCCCAGCCTTACCGCCCCCTCAGTACCATTAATTAGTGAGAACTCATCGCAGTCAAAAAAATCCACCCTAAAGCTTCATGGGACAGCGATGGACCCTCACTATGGTAGATCGTCAATGTAAGGGTTCATCCCTTGGCCCAGGTGGGCCACAACCACACCCCCGCTACCCGCTATTCACTCCTGTTATACACCTTTCTTCTCACCTCACCACCCAAACTCACATTTCTCTTCAAACATTCGTTTACTGACTCAATCCACTTTTTCTTCGGTCTCCCAGCCGGTCGGTTCCCAACACACCCACCACTATACATCCGCTTAACCAACCGACTATCATTCATCCTTTCCATATGACCAAACCATCTCAACATACTCTCATTTATTCTCTCATTTACCCTTTTCTTCACACCACACCACTCTCTAATAAGTTCATTCCTTATTTTATCAATTCTTCTCACACCTAGCACACCCTAAGATTGTCCATCTGAACACATTGAACTTTAGATCTATACTTCTTATTCCAGACCATAGGTCTCACTACTATACAATAAACAGGTAACAACATCCCTCATGTAAAACCCTAGCACACTCAAGGCTTAGTCCTTTCCATTCACCAAGGATTTAATTGCACCAGCCCACCTTTACACACACAACTTCTCTCTAATATCATTTACAAGTAAACTCAAAAAAAGCTATATAAATAAGTACTAATACTATTACTATATTTTCATTTACAAGTAAACTCAAAAAAAGCTATATAACTACATTATTATTATTATTATTATTATTATTATTATTATTATTATTATTATTATTATTATTATTATTATTATTATTATTATTATTATTATTATTATTAAGCAAATCTCTTTTGCAGAAATTTATGACTTTGAAAAATATATCTTCATTGTTGAAGAAAACCAAAGAAAAAGATCCAAAAATCCGTTTCGATTCAGATGAAGAAGAATTTTTGTCCAAACTTTTGACGTCAAAGTTTCCGTTGGTGCGGATCAACAAGTTGAGTGACAAGGAATTAAAGGTATTTTGCCCAACTTAGTTGTCTTTAGATTTGGACTGAAATTCAGTTTTATTTTTATAAAATGTTTTTCTTTGTTCAGTTTTTTGAATTGTTGAAATCTGTTCCCTCCATTGTGATAAATTTGATCTTTCCTTCCCTGCATCATTACAGTTTTTTCTTCTCTTCTCTTTTCTACCGAAATTTAACTCATCACATTCTTGCTTTTTGTCTGCCAGTTCTGAAAAAAATTAAACTTTCTCAAAAAAAAAAAAAAAAAAAAAAAAAAATATATATATATATATATATATATATATATATATATATATATATATATATATATATATATATATATATATATATATATATAATATATATATATATATATATATATATATATATATATATATATATATATATATATATATATATATATATATTAAAATGTAACTTTCAAATTTAAATGAATGTTATTAAAGTTCTTGATGTCCATCACTAATGTATATATATATATATATGTATATATATATATATATATAATAATATAATATATATATATATAATAATATAACTATTTATATATATAATATAATATATATATATATATATATATATATATATGTTCAACAACATTTCTTCACCTTCCTCTTTGCCCCAAGATTGGGGAAGGTGCTGTACAAGCATCGGAAAAGAAAAGCAGTAGGAGAACATGACAAACGTCGAAAGAAAGCCCAGCCTTACCGCCCCCTCTGTACCATTAATTAGTGAGAGGCTCGTCACAGACAGAAAATCCACCCTAAAGCTTCATGGGACCGGACCGGACCCCACTATGGTAAATCGTCAATGTAAGGGTTCATCCCTTGGCCCAGGTGGGCCACAAACATGCCCCCATACAAAACCCCGCCATTCACTCCTATCATGCACCTTTATTCTCGCCTCTGCCAACTCATTTCTCTCCTTCAGACATTCGTTCACCGACTCAATCCACTTCCTCTTCAGTCTCCCAGCCGGTCGGTTCCCAACACACTCGCCACTATACATCCGCTTAACCAACCGACTATCATTCATCCTTTCCACATGACCAAACCATCTCAACATACTTTCATTTATTCTCTCATTTTACTTTCTTCACACCACACCACTCTCTAATACGTTCATTCCTCTCTTTATCCAATTCTTCTCACACCTAGCACCTAGATTGTCCATCTGAACACATTGAACTTTAGATTACTCTTGTTCCCAAGACCATAGTCTCACTACCATACAATAACACAG
>JABUQX010145735.1:0-2500 GCA_015478945.1 Trachelipus rathkii
CAGTACTTCGTTCAACCCTCAGATGCAGGTGTTTAACCGTTTTCCGCATTTATCGTGAAACGCTCGCGTTTTCAACTTCACCGGAGCAAAGAGTTGGAGTTAGCTAATTTTAAATTGATTGAGAAGGAGCCCGTTAACTTTAAAATGATGGAGGCGGAGCAGTAGTCAGATCCAGCTAATTTTAAAATGATGGAGTGGGAATAGGCTGAAAATTTACAAACTAAGCAGCACTGTTTCTACGTGGTTATGAAGCAATAAAGTTAAAATAACCAAAAATATAATAACTAACCTAATAAACTGATTGCAGATACAAGTGAAGTCAAAAAAGTGACATGGCGACAGGCAAAGGTTTGAAAGATCGATTCCCCGTTAAGAACTCTTCAGGAGATTTGTTTCCTTTGTAAGACATGAAAAGACCAATACCACTTGAGATAATCAGCACGAAAGCAAACACACAGTAATCAAAAATACCAAAGTTTAACGCAGTTTCCTCATCCATCTGTTTCATTATATATATATATATATATATATATATATATATATATATATATATATATATATATATATATACACATATATATATATATATATATATATATATATATATATAACTCTTAGCTATATATATATATATATATATATATTAATAAAAAAGAAAAAAAAAAACAAAAGCATTTCACACTGCTGGGAATTGAACCTGGACCCTATCAGATATACGTGCAAGTGTTTGACCACCAGACCACGACGAGCTAAAAGAAGAACTCGACAATACTTCCTATGGTGAATATCTGCACCCACCAAAATAGACATGTGGCGCTCTTCCCGCTCACACTCGGGCATGGGGCCAAACAGGGTACTGCACAAGGTGAAAATACTTAATACACTGCGTGCATTGCAGTTTATCCTTATCAATTAAATATGTACCCCAGTTATTAAGTATTTTCACCTTGTGCGGTACCTTGTTTGGCCCCATGCCCGAATGTGAGCGGGAAGAGCGCAGGACATGTCCTAGCCTCTTGAGTGGGTGCGAATGTCACCGTGTATTGTCGGGTTCTTTCTTTATCTCATCGTGGTCTGGTGGTCAAACTGCACCTGCACACTCCATATCTGCCCAGAATCCAGGTTCGATTCCCAACGAGGTAAGCTCTTTGGGGGGGTATTTTTAATATTACCTATTAACACTGCCTGCTTTGCAGTTATCTTTATCAGTAAATATATATATATATATATATATATATATATATATATATATATATATATATATATATATATATATATACTATATATATATATATATATGTATATGTATAATAATAATATATATATAATATATATATATATGAAATATGGATATATTTATATATATATAGCATAACAGTTTTTTATATAACTAATAATATATATATAATAATAGCAATAATAATATATATATATATATAATATATATATATGTATATATATATATAATAATATATATACATACTATGTGTAATATAATATAACAATAATAACTTCTTTCTTCTTTTATATATATATATATATGCATGTATGTATGTATATATATATATATATATATGTATATATATATATATATATATATATATAATATATAATATGTAATATAATATATATAATAATAATAATATAATATACTACTATATATATATAATATAATAACCAATATATATATATATATGCTCTTCTCATTACAACACTACCCATATAGCATACTAACGTAAAAGCGACGTCGCTTTTACGTCCCTTTGCGATGTGCGACATCGTATTAGTAACATAATAATTACGTCCCTGAGATGTGGAAATGTCAGCTCTCAGCGACGTAACAATGCGACATCACTACGACGTCCTATGGTAACGTAGTATTGACGTACTCTTACGACATCCCTGCAACGTTACACGGTAACGTTGCATCGACGTTGTTTTACGACATCTATTTGATGTAACTTTAGTATATATATATATACCCTTATATATATATATATATATAGCATAAAAACTTAATAATATATATATATATATATATATATATATATATATATATATATATATATATATAAAGGTAGCAGTACTATGCTAACCACAGCTACTAATGGGTGCATTATACCATATTGGCTTAAACATGAGGAAATGCCTTCAAAGGGGAGGGGAGGGAGGGGGAGAAGGAAGTAGTAATATCGGCCTACTTACAAAGGCAAAGGAGGGATGGAGGAGAGGGAGAACGTGAGAAATGAGGGAGGGCAAGATGGAAGGAATTCGAAAATATTCTAAACTTTTGAAAATTCTCCCTTAAAATAGTGTTAAACAGTTCAAAAAAAAAAAAAAAAAAAAAAAAAAAAAAATCATATAAATGCACAAATGTATATCTTCCTCAATATATATCTTCCCATGTTCCTTCTATCGTATAAGATTTTGCAATATATATATATATATATATATATATATATATATATATATATATATATATATATATATATATATATAT
>JABUQX010145735.1:10000-23541 GCA_015478945.1 Trachelipus rathkii
TTACTCCATTTTGACGCTTATAATTCCGTGTGGGATTAGGCCTAACGCAAGATCGGGCCAATCGAACAGGTGTTCGATTGATCGAGCCGCCTAACGCTGTTATTATTATTATTATTTTTATTATTATTATTATTATTATTATTATGTGTGTGTGTGTGTGTGTGTGTGTGTGTGCGCCACACGTCGAAAAAAATCAGAGTTCACGCAGTGAAAGCTCAATTTTGAGCCGTGTCCTTCTCAGGTGACTCTTCTGCGACTTCGGCTGCGGCACCACGGCTCCGGGCTTCGGTTCCAGCTCGGTCTCCGGTTCCGACTCTGACTCCGACTCCGACTCCGAACCACTCCGATTCCATCTTCGACTCCATATATATATATATATATATATATATATATATATTCGATAGAAATATATATATATATATATATATATATATATATATATATATATATATATATATATATATATATATATATATATATATATATATATATATATATATTTGTACTATTATTATACTATTTTTTTATTTCTATATATATATATATATATATATATATATATATATATATATATATATATTCGAGGGAATCGATTTTTAGGCTCCGGCTCCGGCTCAGCCTCTGGTTCCGATATATATCTACAGTGGTTAGAGTTATCATATCGGGTTAAAATTTGGAGGGGGGTTAGATGGTGACGTTACCTCGTCGTAGACGAGGTTACGTCTCCGTGGGCCCTTCGAAGGGGGTCCCCACCCCCTTAAAATTTGACATGTTCGTAGATGGTTGAAATTTGGTGAGAGGATTTAGAGTTTAATTTCTAGAAAGAGTTGTTATCGGAATCGGAGGAGTTGGCATCGGCACCGGTGCTGGAGCCGATGCGGTGAAAGTTAATAAACATTCGTATAACAACAATATTGGTGTGCTTATATATGTCATCGAACCCGTAGATCACGAATATGATGGTTATAAATCCGTATAGAGTGTCTAGAAACCCCCCACAGAAGGGGTCCCAACTGAAAAAAAAGAACAGAGTGCAAAACAGAGGCCGAAGGAGGGAGGAAGAAGGATGAAGGGATAATAAGGAAGGAAAGAGTGGAGAAGGAGGCTGACTCAGAGGAGTAGGAGTTGACAATTGCACCGGTGCTGGCTCTGATGCGGTGCCGAGTTATTAAATATTTGTGTAATGGTACAATTTTGGTGTCTTTATATATGCTATTGAGTCCATAGATATCGAATATGATGGTTTCAAATTCGTGAAGGGTGTCTGGGAACCCCTATTGTGGGGGGTACCCCCCCTAGAAATTAACAGAATGCATAAGAGAAGTGAAGAAAGGAATCGGATTCGGAGGATGAGAAAGAAAGAGTGGAGAAGGAGTCTGAGTAAGAAGAGCCGGAGTTGACATCTGCACCGGTGTTGGCTCCTGTGTTGGTACCGGCGCAGTGCCGAATTAATAAATAGTCGTCTAGTCCCATATTAGTATTAGTCATTACAATGAAGGATATATCTACGGACTACCCAAAATACACAAAGATGAAAAAGACCCACCCCTGCGTCCCGTAATATCTATATGTGGTACTGTCACTCATGACATTGCTCAATACCTCAATACCATAATACGTTCTTACTTAGATAACACGTTTATTGTCAAATCTAATAATGAAACCTTATGTAAACTATCTCACTTAAAACTTAGCAACCCAGAAACGCTTGCTTCTCTGGATGTTGAATCTTTATTTACGAATGTCCCCGTTGTAGAAACCATAGATATTATAATTAAACATGTTTACCATTCCAATAATCCACCTCCTAATGACATATCCGAAAACCACATGAGGAACCTACTATTAATATGCTGTACTGAAACCCCTTTCAAATTTCAAGATAGTTTCTACCTGCAAAAGGATGGTGTTGCCATGGGTTTACCTCTAGGCCCTACATTCGCTGACTTTTACATGGCGGAGCTAGAAAATAGAATTTTGAGGGAAAACAACACATTCAACCCAGTCTTCTATGTAAGATACGTTGATGACACCCTTACTATATTTAGGAATCATACAGACATTCATCAGTTTATCAACCGCTTGGAAAGCCTTTCTTGCCTCAAATTCACATCTGAAACATCTCAAAATAATATAATTAACTTTTTGGATATTAAAATCAAAATTAATGATGATGGAACTTTTTCCACAGGCATACATGTCAAGCCAACTGATAATGGTCTGTACCTTAATTACAACTCCTACTCCCCAGAAGTATATAAAAATTCAATTGTTAAAACACTCATATATAGGGCTTATAAATTGTGCTCGGATTGGGAGTCATTTGATGCTGAAGTTAAAAGAATTAAACAGAACCTGATTAACTGTAACCACCCTTTAAATTTAACGGAGAAAATAATAAACAAAACCATCAACAAACTCTATAAACAACAGGACAATACGAACAATATCTCTGAAAGTATTAAATTTTATTTTAAAACTTCAAATGCAAAAGACTTCGATAAAGAGGAAAAATGCCTACGCGGCATTATTAACGCCCACATTAAATCTACAAGTAACTCAAAAATCACAGTTAAACTATACCACAAAACAAGAAAACTTTCTTTCTGCTTCTCTACTAAGGATACCCTTTCAGTTAATCACCATGTCGTGTACCAATTCGCATGTCCCGAGTCGTGCGTCGACGTATATTGGTTACACGACTAATAGATTAACAGATAGGGCATACCACCACCGCTTTAAACCCAGTAAAATATAACAAGACAACTGTACCTGATATTTCAAAATCATTTAAAATTTTACACTCCTCATGTGAAGCCCAAAAACTGAAAATAGCTGAGGCTTATTTCATAAAACATCTAAAACCAGACATTAACATAAAGTTCAATGTATTGTCTCTTAAGTTAAATATAATATGAAATGCCAAAATCTAAAATCTAAAATCTAATTTGTAATTTTAGTTTTTTAAATCTAGTGTTAAAATAATTCATTCTATTGTAAGAATCAAAACTCTGAAGATGTCCGAGGTTTACGGATGAAACCGGTCAGGATCTAATAAATATAAATATGCCTCTTACTTTCTTTGCAAA
Source organism: Trachelipus rathkii (assembly GCA_015478945.1). NCBI lineage: Eukaryota > Metazoa > Arthropoda > Malacostraca > Isopoda > Trachelipodidae > Trachelipus > Trachelipus rathkii. The sequence goes on from JABUQX010145735.1 coordinate 13,090, forward strand.
TTATTCTCTAGATTAATATTAAGGAAATTAAATGAATATCAGAAGAAAATATTTAGGGAGTTGGAAGCAAAAAGTAAACTTATAATAATAATAATAATAACAATAATAATATAAATAATAATAATAATAATAATAATAATAATAATAATAATAATAATAATAATAATAATAATAATAATAATAATAATAATAATAATAATAATAATAATAATAATAATAATAATAATAATAATAATAATGCTCTTTTCAGTTTTTTTAAACAATTTTATTTAGTCAATTAACTATGCGAGTAAGTTGAGGTTGAGGTTCAAGGAAGCATATATTTCCATTAGGGGGCTCGAGCCGATGGGGGACAGAGGGGGGGACGAAGTCCCCCGTCGTCCACCTAGAGGCCGAGAGACCCCGACTCCTGATATCTATGCGGTCTACTCTAGGGTATTCGTTAGTTTTAAATCATAAAACGACTTTACATATAATAAGCTTTATACGCTGGTTCCAAATATGTAATTTGTTTTTCTGTAAGTGTCGTACTTTTCGAGATTTTTTTTACATTCTGGTAATAAGCTTTATACTCTGATTCCAAATATGTAATTGGTTTTTCTGTAAGTGTCATACATTTCGAGATAATTCTACTTAACAATTTATAAATATTATATATATATATATATATATATATATATATATATATATATATATATATATATATATATATATATATATATATATATTATATATATATATATATATATATATATATATATATATATATATATATATATACCGTAGGAGGGCCTTATTGATGAAATTTGACCTTCAATCTTCAATCTTCAATCTTCAATCTGAACTCAACTTTCTAACCTCCACCTTCAAAAAACTTTCTTATCCTACTCACATCATCCATAAGGCCTTAAAAAGGGCAAACAAAACCTACTACAATCCTCCCATTAACCGCTCCTTTAATTCTAACTCTTTCCTTCCTCTACCTCAATTTCCTCTCAACCACATTAAAAATATTTTTCCAAAAACTTTACGTTTCACTTCCTCTGATATCTTCCCCCTTAAAAAAAACCTTAAACCACACATTCATCAACCCGTCCCTCCTACGGAACTCTCCCAATGTGTCTATAAAATTCCCTGCAAAGATTGCAATTCCCTTTACATTGGAGAAACCCATGATCTTAAACGCCGCCTCTATCAACACAAACATGACCTTCTACATGACAATCAAAATTCTTCCCTGACACTCCATCGCTCTACATATAATCATTCCATTAACATTAACCAAATGACACCAATCTTACATGTACAAAATTTACAAAAACGTAAACTCACTGAATCCTTTTGTATCATTAATTCAAATAATTTTAATAAACAAAAAGGCGATTACAACATTGACACAATACAAAATAATATTCTGAGCACCACACAATTTTTAAAAAAAATCAAATTATCCAAACTTTGAAATCTAACATAATTTAATAATTTTTGCTTTTTTCAAATGTTAGTTTATAATATATCTCTTCTGAAGGAGGTTCCACCTTTAGGAACGAAAGCTCAAGAAAATATATATTTAAATAACTTGTAAATTTAATAATTTCTCTTAACTTCAACCTTTATATCTTCTAATTGATTCCTTCAAATTTCATCAATAAGGCCCTCCTACTGGTAAATATTTACACTCACTATATCATCTTACATCTAATTTATATATATATATATATATATATATATATATATATATATATATATATATATAATATATATATATATATATATATATATATATATATATATATATATAACTATATATATATATATATATATATATATATATATAATATATATATATATATATAAATGTATCTATATATATATATATATATATATATATATATATATATATATATATATATATATATATATATATAACATATACTCTATATATATATATATATATATATATATATATATATATATATATATATGTGACTTACTTCATAATATTGTAATTTATTTTCTTGTGACTGTGAAGCTCTATTATTATTATAAAGTGTTCTTTCCAATTTTTTTACTTTTATTTCATACGAGAACTTGTGAATAATAATTAATACGAGTAGTAATACCGTTATAGTAAGGAAATAACAATAAGGCAAAATTCTTATAAAATAAAAATGTGGATATGTATATGGAAGTGGATGCTGATAACAGACATGATCCAAAAGTAAAACAGAATCAATAAACTTCACATGAGTTGCACTAGTGAGAAAGTATGACAAAGCAACAAGGTGAAACCTCCTCTCAGTTGTTTAATGTGATCATACACCGACTCGGTGAATTTAGCAGATACTGAAACTATCTCTGTTGTTATTTACGATATCCAGAAGAATAAGGTAATGGGCGAGATGCGTATTTTTTTGAATGCCGATCGTTTATTTTTTCGGAGGTCAATTTTAAATCTAAAAAAATCAGTACTTTATGGAGAACACGTGTACGATTACACAGAAACAAACACATACGTGCTTACAGAAGAGCGCGAAAAAATCGATAATTTGTTGTAGAACACACATACGTATGCACAGATAGATGCACTTACGTAAATAAAATGGAACAATGACAAACCATACACATTGTTTACACATGTAATTATAGATATGTGCATTCACATTAGTACATAGAACCATACATTCAGGCATACATACATCTAAACAGACATGCATTCACAAGCAGTCATACAGATATATTCATTAACATTTACAGACATGTGCATTCATGCATATAAAATTTAATATACAGAGACATAAATACATGCAACCGCACATATATGCATATACATGCTCATACACATGGACATACATAAACGCATGCATACATATAAAAACAAACAAACATACATAAGCATTAAAGCATACATAGAAGCCTTCAAGCAGTTAACACAATGAGAATTTGACACTATTGGTGAACGATTGATGAGCTTTTCTTGATTGATAGGGTTGGCGTGGGGTTAACTTGTTATGTGTTGTGGGTGTTTATCCATGAAAAGTTGATCAATTTTTTTAATCGTGGGAGAGTGGTGTTTTAGGAAACTTTGTTGTATGCTGTCCAATGAGTGTTCTCCTTTTAAGGTGTTGAAATTGTTTTAATGATTTATGCAGGTAAGTATATATATATATATATATATATATATATATATATATATATGTGTGTGTATATATATATATATATATATATATATATATATATAGTATATATATATATATATATATATATGGTATATAGTTGAGTATATATATATATATATATTAGATATATGTATATATATATATATATATATATATATATATATTTATATATATATATATATGTAAGAGTATATATATATATATGGTAAAGATATATATATACATATATATATATATGGTTATTAATATATATATATATTATATATATATATATATATATATATATATATATATATAAAGAGTAATATATATATATAAAGTTATATATGGTGTATATATATAAAGTATATATATATATATATATAGATATTATATATATATATATTATATATATTATATATATATATATATATGCATAGGAGTGGGTGTATGTGATTTTCAAATTACGCTTCTCACCCAAAAGGCAGCTACAAACATGCGGAGTTAGTGTAGGATCGTTTCTCCGAACACTTTTACGGTTTCCATATCGGTGAAACACACACACAAAGAAAGAAAAGAATATTTCTTCTTATTTAAACCCCTACTGCTAGGCAGACTGAAATTTCTTCATTTCCCCTCCCTACAGATATGCTTCTCTTCGCTGATTGTTGACATGGTCAGTTTCTACCGCCGTCTTACACCTCAATTCGCTTGCATTGTTGTTTTTAATTCACAGCTTATTAAATCGTGCCCTACAAAGTCTTCTCCTAGTTCTTAGACCTACGAAGCTTCTCAAGCCTTTCATAATTATCAATATGCTATTTACTCCATCTCCACTCTACCTTTTACCCGCCCTGATATTGCGCATCTCTAATTGGTCATTGATGCCTCTCATGTTACCATTGGGGCTGCATTGCATTATAAAGTGGACAACACCCCTATCCTTATCGATATAAACAGTAAAAAAACTTTCTGAACAGCATTGAGGATATTTTGTATTTGATTGTAAACATTTGGCTGCCTATTTATCTGTGTTATAGTATAAATATTTATTAGAGAGAAGGGACGTCCTTTTATATACTGACTATAAACTGAGTATATTACTTCTGTTCGTATTACTTAAAGGGCTCTGAGAACGGAGCTTTATCTCGCCTTGATCCAGAGAGTGCTACCAATAAATCTAAACTTCAGCCTTTTAAGCATTCTGACACCTTTTCAGCATTATGTGATACTTCGACACCACAGCTCTGTTCATTTATACCCACCACCATAATCCAATATCTTTTTGATAATCTCAACATCATGTTCCATCCAGGTGTGAAAGCATTTCTTTGTTTAATCAATCAAGACATTATCTCACATTCACATTGATATTATCGGTTCCTTTTCACCTGTTTCACAGCCAGGTAAATCAACAGCTTTTCGCTATCTTCTTTCCTGCCCAGACAAAAGTACAAAATTAATAGACGTTGATACAAAATTAATAGAAATAAATGTTTCTTAATTGTGTACACTTTTTAGTTGAATGCACAAAAGATTGAATACGAAAGAAACTTTAGAGAAAATAGGAGCAGTAATGGATTTTGAGAAAGGAATATTAATAGCAAAACGTTTTTCAGACTACATCATACCATGTAAAGGGAAGAATGAAAAACATCTTAGGATTTCATTGATTAAGAAACTGGAACCGCACAAGATGTGGCTTGGAATAGACAGGGAATGGTGGACCAACAAGGAAATAATTGGAAAAAGAATAGAAATATTGCATTTACAATTCGGACATGATAGTAGTGGAAAATTAATAGGAATTTGCAATGATGCATATAAGAATAATGAAGAGTATCAAAGATTTAAGACCTTGGAAGAGAAAATAACAGAAATAGTAGGCAAATGCGATACATGTATAAAATATAAAAGAACACCAGCTAGGCCGATAGTTGGAATGCCTATGGCAAAACAGTTTAATGAGGTGGTGGCTCTTGATTTAGGAGAAATAGAAAATAGAAGATTTTAAATGATGTTGGATCTGGCAACGAACTATTGTCAGGCAGCATGGATAAAAGATAAAAATCCACTGACAGTGGTAAAAGCATTTATGGGGAAGTGGCTGTCGGTACTCGGAACACCTAGGAAAATTTTAACAGACAAATGATCAAATTTCCAAAACGAGTGAAATGAAAATTAACGGGAAAAATTTAAATCACTACCATGGCAACTTAACAGAAGTGTCCTTGGAGCACGGAACATGGTGCAAGATGGTGAATCGGTGAAAATGGAGTGAGGTGAAATGAGAGAGTGATACGTTTAAAAAGCCGGATATAGCACTAATGTTGACAATAAAATGGAATTGCTTACAATGAAAGATAACGGCCTTTTGTTAATCGTGAGATGCTTTGGAAAATAGACGGCATATCCGTGGAGCACAAACAATGATAAATAATAAATGAATGACAGGAAAATGTATGATATTATCAACACCTTTGGGAGAATTTCCGTTAAAGAGAAAAGGGCTTAGAACAATACAGATTTTTTGCTAAAAATGGAAAGAGATGATAAAGATTAAATAGCAAGTCTATCCAGTTTCACATAGAAAACATTTATTTGAAGAAGTGCAGAGATTTTGTATATTATAAAGAAACATGGAGAATGTTGAGAGGTCCTGCGAAAACACAGTGATGGAGACAGTAGTAGTGAAATATGGGGCACCCTACGCGAATTGGTTAAAATGTATATGAGTAGAATTAGACAAATCAGAAAGATTGAAGAAGGGAAAGAAGAAACACAAAGAGAAGTTCAAGATGATGAAGTGTCTGAGTCAGAAACTTATGGATCGGAGACGGATGAAAGTGAGGAGGAGTATGATGAAGGAAGCGTAGTAATACAAGAGGAAGAAGGAGAAAATGAGGAGCAAGAAGACACAAGCGAAACGGAATTGGAGACAGAAATTGAAGAAGAAGAAGAGGAAGAGGGAAAGGAAGAACCAGAAACACCGAAGGTGAATTTGGGGGGTGTAAGAGATAGTGGACAAAGAAACAAAAGGTAAAATCAAGAGTGAGAATAACCAGTAGAGCCGGAAAAGCAACTAGCCAAAAATGGTCAGATAGCTACAACATAATAGATTTACATCATGAAAATGAAAAATGGATAGATTTGAGAAACTTCCAAGATATAAAACAAATAGGTGATGAAATATGGTTCCTGATGAAAATGAAGAAGACAAAGACACATTATTATATATAGAGCAATGACTGAACTTATATTGAAAGAAAGTTATAGCATGATATGCTTAAGAGGAATCAGTGTTATCACAACAGGATGACTGGCCATAGGTGCTGAAACGAAAGAAATGCAAGCTAGACTTATTGCTGTGGTTTGAGGAACATGGATGACACACTGATTCACTGACACGCACGAATTTCAAAACGTGAACTAATATTTAGAAAGTGATAGGATGAAAATAATAAAACATAGATATTAATATATCGATACAAGGTAAACCCATAGAGAGAAATGTATTTAAACTTCCATGAGAAGTGCTAAAAACAAACTACCTATAGAAATTAAAGAAAACTATGTGTATTTGTCAAAGACGGTTTAGAATATGAAATGAAAGTATCATGAACATAATGAAAATCACTTTTGAAGTAAAAGAGCAGTTGGAAACCAACTTAGTGTATATAGTAAAACAGGCAGAAATCATCGGCCCTGCAGCATGAAGCTACGTAGACGATATTTGCTAAGGAGGGAATAATGAAGCTTGAAGAATAGAAAATTCTGAACCAAAGAAAATTTGGGGAGAATAGATATTAAATTTAAATTTTTGTTACATTGGTTTGAACGTGAATCAACGAAATGAGGAAATTATCCTTAAAATTACTATGTAAGAAACATTAAAGTACCTGAGAAAAGATATTTAAGGAAGAGAGAATATAAATAAAAGCTAGAACAAACAGAAATATTGTGATCATTTGAGTTGGACAATTAAACTGATAGGCTCAACAAACTAGACCATGAAATATTCCTTGATAATAAGTGAAAGATAAATATTGTAAACGGAAACAAATGTATAGGAGTAAAAAGTACAAAATTATAGAACAGTAAAGAAAAGGAAATCCAGATAATCATTCCTACCCCGGAAGGAAGAACAAAAATGCAAATCTTTTCAGATGCTCTTTCTTTATTAACGTGGGAAATGGACACAATTTAAATTGGGGTAATTTAATGGGCATAAGATGAATTAACAGGAGTCCTTATATTGGAAATCAAAGGTAAGGTAGAGAGGGCAGATCAACTCAGGCAGAGGCATTGTCATGAGGTTGCCGATGCTGGCACATCTGAAAGCCTTGCAAATAGCAAAATGAAGAAAACCCATCAATAATGATGAAAACGGATTGTCAAGCCTTGAAAGAGCACTACACTCAACTTTGGCAGTATTAAATAAAAGACTAAGAATAATATACTTATTTAAAGGAAAATAATCGAAAAAAGAAATAGAAGAAATCAAATGAATAAATCACAGGAACAGATTTCGACATTTTGGACAAAAGAGGGTAGAAAAAGAAAATACTGGTAAGATAGCAATACAATATGAAGACATATTTACAATAAATGACAAATTAAAATTACACTGAATACCAGTTAATAGAAGAAAAACATAGCCAGAAAGTGCGAGTAAAAGAAAATAGGCGAGTTTGATAATTGTTATTTTATGTCTGTAGTTGTTATATAGTACCAAGCCAGTAGTGGTAGTTGATCATTTAACCAATAATGAACCATTATATATATATATTATATATATATATATATACAGCAGATATATATATATATTATAAGCATATTATTGCTATATATATATTATTATTATATATACTATATATACATATATGTTATATATAAATATTAATATTGTCGAAGATTATCTGATAGAGCAATAAGACATTTTAAAGTAAATTAAGAGTCGCAGGCTTTCATTATAATGCCTTTATCATTTTATTTTAATTTAACATTGATTTAACAAATACAAGGAATACAAGAATAGAAACATTGAAGAAAGATAGAGAGGAAGAGAATACAATATAATGGATAAGAGAGAGACATTTTAAGATTACAAGATAATAGAAAAAGAATAAAGTGAATAGGCAATAAAAACTGGATAAGAATAAGAAATTATATCATCCACATATTTTGAAAGGGAATCACTCATAATAAATCAATATCTTTCATCATCATCATAATAAGAAAACATACATCTAATAAAAGAGAAGATATATGTCACAGATGATCAACCTTGATAGAAGTTATAAACTACTTAATCAATAAGATTTTCAATTTTTAATAAATAAGTAAAATTGTACGACAGCAGCAGAAATGCAACACAATTAATTCAAAGTTCTGAGTTGCCAGAAATTGCTTTTATCATGCTCTTGTTTCCGCATAGAAATATGGGTAGAAGATATGTTAATTTTATATATATATATATATTTTTTAACTAAAGTAATACCCCCGGATAAACTGCAAAGATAGAAGAAATCGGGGTCTCTCGGCCTTCCGTTGGAGGACGGGGGGACTTTTTCCCTTTCAGCCTGACTACGGCTCTTCCATTTGATGTAGGCCGAAGCGTTCCTTATTACACCCGAGTCCTAGAGCAATACCTATATATAGTATATATGATAAAGAATATATATATATATATAGTATATATATATATATATAGTTATATATATATATATATATTATTAAGGCATATATATATATATATATATATATATATATATATATATAAAGATATATATATATATATAGAGCATATATATATATATATATCTTCCTTATCCTCCAAATTGATGAGTAGCAGACACTGGAACAGAAAAGTAGTAGAAGAAAATGACGCAAGTCGAAAGAAAACCCTTACCAACCTCTTTAACCCCCAGTGAGAAATCGTCGCAGTCAGAAGAATCCACCCTGAGATTTCACGAGAAAAGGCCCTCACTGTGGTATCTGTCAATGTGGTTCATGCCCTGGGGCAAAGCACACCACCACTATGCATCGCTTAATTCAACCACTATTATCTATCCTTTCCATATCACCAAACTATCTCAATGTACTCTCGCTTATCTTATCATTTACCCTTCTTCACACCACACTGCTTCTACTCTAATATGTTATTCCTCATTTTATCAATTTTCCTACACCCAACACGCCACTAAGATTGTCCATCTGAACACAATATGTCGTGGCTTTGACGACATTGGAACTTTGATCTATACTCTTAATTCAGACTCATAAAGCCACCACTATATACAACATAGGCACAACATACCTCATGCAAAAACCTGAGTTGCACCCACAAGATTTATTCTCTATGATCACCAAGGATTTCCTCTACTAAAAATCTCGTACATCTTCCTACTGGTTCATAACTTTCCACTACCCTGCATCCGTTCCTTTTTCATCCAACATATACTCTAAATATTTAATCCCAGATACTTGTTCCAGTTGTTCCATCGATGACGTCACAAGGTAATGCGTTACCTACTACCATGACCTAATACTTTATCTGTTATTTACTTCAAACTTCTCCTTTACACACCTCTGCCAAACTCTTTCGAGATCTACAATACAAACCAAAATCACCTAGATTAGCACCCATAGTGGGCACCAGTCCACTCTCTTCCATTCTCTTATCGCCTAACAGCTTCCCTGAAGCACCTCACTTCAATCATTTCCATAACCTATCTATATACACAACCAAATACCCAAGGAAACATAAATACATCCTACCACTCACATTAATATTAAACTAATCACTTCTGACTACATTTATTTACACACGTTTCACTATCGTCATACATACATACATACTGTTGATTCCATTTAGAAGTCTACCACCAACACCTACCACAGAGCTCCATACACTTGAACGCCTGTTGCAAATCGATAAAACTTAAATACAATTTTATTCTTCTTCTCTCATTTTCTTCAATCATTTATTATAATGTGGAAAATATGATCCACATATCCTCTACCAATTCTAAATTCATCTTGTTCTACATCAATCCTTCAGTCACTCAATGTACTTTTCAACCAAAATACCAGTATATGTCTTCCCTACAACACCTGGCCAAATTAATGCCCTTATAAATTCTACTATTAGTTCTTTACCTATATAAGGGTACCACAATGTTCTCCTCCTCCAATCTCTCTGAAGCGGCGCACGAAAACGCGCAAAGCGTTTCTACCGATAAATGCGAAAAATGGCAAACACTCCAAATCTGAAAACCGAACGGAAGCAACG
>JABUQX010145736.1:12500-25000 GCA_015478945.1 Trachelipus rathkii
TTCCTTTCTACATATTCCTTGTATTTGCTGCAGAGATAGTTCTTAACCCAGATATCATTCTTCCTTTACGAGAATAATTACGATTGCAAAGTGTACGGTTTGCGATATAATGGAAAGCAATATCGAAGTAATCCCAAACCACACCGGATAAGGATGCCATTGCGGAATTGGTTCAACAGTTGATTTCGAGCGAATATACTCACAAGTACGAGCCTATCAATAATTAATATTGCTAAATTTCGATTGTGACTCAAATTACTGTCACTACCTTGAGACGGCATTAGTCAGCTCATTCTAATCAATTTCTCACAAAAATTGCTAAATTTTCTAAATATATATATATATATATATATATATATATCTTCTTCTATATAGGCTATGCATATATATATATATATATATATATAACTCTTTATATATATATATATATAGCATATATATATATATATATATATATATATATATATATATATATTATTTTTACCTTTTCTCAAGAAAAAAATAGTCGCTGGAATCGTACAATTACAATAATTTTAACTTCATTCTTGTGATTTACAAAATTACAGTTATCGTACAGTGTTATTACTGTATGAAAAATGTTTCTAATATATGGCAGTAATAGTTGCAGTTGGTGCCTATGATATTGATATTTGTTTTTTCCATATTCACACTCTTCAAACACAGAATATTTATTAACATTATGATAATTGTGGTAAAGAGAACCAAAGGAAAACTGGCCCAGCTCAGAAGCAAACTCCTTGAAACCACAGGATGTATGTCTTCTGAGCAGCATGCCATGCACTCGATTACATAGGCTATAATTAATATCAGGCTATAGACTACAGAAATTAGCCGGAATCTAAAATTCCGGCCGGAACGGAGTTTCTTTTGAACTTTCCTTTAACTATAAAAATTAAAAAAATTTTTTTATATAACTTTCAATATGAAATCTTATATATATATATTTATATATATATATATATATATATATATATATATATATATATATATATATATATATAACAATAACAACAACAACATATATATATATATATATATATATATATATATATATATATATATATATATATATATATACTTTGGCGAAACTAACGACCTCAATAGACGTACATACCAGCATAAATACGACTTAAGAATGGATAACTTAAACTCAGCTCTCACACATCATAGAACCAACTATAACCACTCCATAAATATTAACAACATAAACCAAATTTTCAATACCTCGGATATCAATTTAAGAAAACAAATAGAATCATTTTGCATCATAAATTGGGAAAATTTTAATAAACAAAAAGGAGAAATAAATCTGGACTCAATACAAATCAACCTAATGAAAGACACACACTTCTAAAAAAAAATAAGTGAAACCAACAGATTACAAAATCAATAATAGTATTCCAAAAAAAGTTTGGCTCCTGTTTCTCGTTAATCCATCACCTGAAGAGGCCTCGCGTCAAAGAGGCGAAAGCTTGTATCATTGTGAATTCAAATAATTGTGTTAAAATATAATAAAAAATATAAAAGTACTGTAATTATCGTAGTGACTTTGTAATAACAAATTAATAAATCTTAATATTAAAATTTCAGTAGGGTAACCTAATGCAATTGTAGGTTTCCGTAAATATATTTATATAGAAAATAAATATCAAAAAGTATATATATATATATATATATATATATATATATATATATATATATATATATATATATATATATATATATATACCTTTTTCTTTCATATATATATATATATACCTTTCCTTATCTTCTTTCCTCTATACAAATTCAATATATTTGTATTTTTATATTAGTTTCAAGAGTAATCTGCTTTGTTGTTAAAGTTAAATATAAATATATAACCAATATATAATAATAGTAATAACAATAATAATAGCATTATACTCTACTATATACTCTTATATACTATATATATATATATATATATATATATATATATATAATATTTTAATGACTATGTGTTTCAGTGTAACCATGTATAATAAATATATATATATATATATAATATACATATATATATAATAATAATAATAAAACAAGATAATGATATTTGTATTTCTTGTTCAAACCCGTGTGACAGCTGTAATATATATATATAACTAATATCATATATGTATATATATGTAACAATAATAATAATAGCAATAACTAATAATAATAATTAAAAATAACTTAATATTATATATATATATAATAATATCAGCAGCCAGCAACAATAGCATAATATGTATATATAATAACAATATGTATAATATGTATGGTAATAATAATATAATATAACAGCCAGCAACTCTTTCTTCTTCTTTCAGCACCAGCTATAATATATCATCCATATAGCAACAATAATATTCTTCAATAACCAATAACTCATAATAATTATATACTTTGCTATATGCTATATATCACTGCTATATATATAATACGACTGTTGTCGGAGTTGGATGGATTAAAAACAGAAGGGAAAAGGGAAAAAGAAGAAAATGAGAAGATCTATAGTAAAGAGTAAGAAGAAGACTGCAATATTCAACAGGACTATGTCAGAAAGTTCTAAAAGATTTTTTGTCTGAGTAAAGAAATGTTTCGCATGAGTTAAGGCCAGATTATTATTTAGAAGCAGCTAGCCATTTATCAAAATCTACATAAAATATTTTAAAATTTTTATTGAATCAAAAATATGAAATTAAAATCAGATTTTATAATAAAGCAAAATTAAATTTTAAACCAAATCAAGAAGAGGAGTAACAAAATATTTAATCCAGTTCTTTTCTAAAATTAGTTATTTTAAATAGACAATGAAGTGTCATTGAATTAATTTCGGTGAGGAAGAGCAAAATTTTTTCTGTCAGTTCTTTTATATAAATGAGTTAAAACACAATTTGGATTTAAAATAAAGAAACTACTTCAAGTGATTTCTGGTCTATTGTTGGAGGCTTCGACGCAGTTGGTCAGTATGAAGATTATCTTCTCATGGCTCTTGGGGCTGGGAACCCCCTTCTGCTATTCCACTCTTCCCATGAACGGTCGCAGGAGTATTAAAAATACATTCTGCGATCGACACCACCCTGCATTCATGCGGGACACGGTGTTTAGAATAACAATATATATATATATATATATATATATATATATATATATATATATATATATATATATATATATATATATATATATATATATATATATATATATATATATATATATATATATAATTTTGAAAATTAAATGTCAATTTAAATAATGAGAATATCTCATTATTCTATATTTTGAGATATTTGAGTAAACGTTATTTAAATAATACTGTAGATATGTATTACACTGGGTTTGAATGTTAAATCTTTTATTAATATTTTGTTAAAGGAGTTATTGGTTATGTAAATAAATCTCTTCCATCAAATTTTTCTCAGAAGTAGATTAGTAATTCCAGTTCCATTGATTTCAAAATTCCGGCCGGAACCGGAATAAAATGACAAATTCCAGCCGGACCGGAATTCCGGTACACCTTTAATTACATAGGTTATAATTAATATCAGGCTATGGAATACTTAGTGTTACATAGGCTATGATATAACAAATTTAACGTAACTATAAATTTAGAGGAAAAAAAACAACTTTAAGACAGAATGAACCAGCTCATCCCATCGATGGTAACAGCAACCTTCCAATCCTTTCGAAGTCACCGTAGCGTTCTTAGTGTCAAAGTTGTAGTCATTCCTAGGGTAGTTAGCTTGGAAACTTCTCAGAGTTTTCACGTTAGACAGATTGAAGTGCAAAAAAAGATGGCTTTAATAAAGTTTGAACTGCAGGTAAGAAAATATTAATATAATTTCAAAACTAACTGTAAGATTGAAGCCTGAGTTACTCAGATATTACTGTAGCATGTAAATTGACGTATTTAAAGCAAAACACTAATTGTGAAGCAAACCACGAGTGTTTAAGAATGGTTATGTCGAATATATATATATATATATATATATATTATATATGATAAATATCAGCAGCAGCAGCAGCTCTTCAGCCTGTATATGTAATATAATAATTAGTATAGCCAGCAGCAACCAATATGTATGTATATGTAATAACAATAACAATATATATATAATTTATATATATCTTCTTCAAGCGCTGTATGTATATCTACCAACTAATAGCCAACAATATATATATATATACATATATATATATATAGCATATATATATATATATATATATATATATATATATATATATATATATATATATATATATATGTAATAACAACATATAATAATATATATATATCATATAATCTATGTTTAGATATCTGTAATCTTTTTATAAACAAACAAGTTATACAAATCACTACAATATCTATATTAATAATATATATATATATATATATAACTATATCATCTTTCTACATAGAACAACATAATATATATATATATATATATATATATATCTTATATATATATATATATATATATATATATATATATATATATATATATATATATATATATATATATATATATATATATATATATATATATAACTAACTATTTTATATATATGCTATATATATATATACTATATATATATACTGCTATATATTATATATATAAACAGAAATAACACCTGTCAAAAGAAATTACAATATTAGCATAAATATGTTAGGGGTGAAGAATAGCACTGGTTGCTAAGGGTGGAATTAAGAAGCAAATGTTTGTGAAAAGAGTCAGCTTTAGTGGAAGGTTAAACGACAGTTGTGCTGTCGATGCTAAAGGAGGGCAAGAGGAAGAAACAAATCTAAGATTAAAATTTTTTGAAAAATGTCAGAAAGGACGTGAGGAAGAGGAGCAAGTAAGGTTATTACATTTTCTACTTAGAAAAGAATTTTTTAGACGTCATGGAGAATAAATTTTGCGCGATTTTGGGATGAAATATATAAGTTGCAAAGATTTCTGGAATTTGAAGATGACAATAATTCATAAAGGCAGCATCCCTGTGGTTATAGCACAAGAACAGAGTTAAACCAAGGTTTTCTAAGTTTAGTTGAAGGTAAAGATCATGGGGCTCACAACTCCATGCCAGAAAGGATTAGCTCACAGTTTGCACACTCCTAGGAACCCTTTCCACGGAAACTGTAGTCATTCCATGGGAAATCAAAGAAGTACGACCGCAAGTCGTCGGACTTGCGGTCGTACTATTTGCAGCATCGAAGTGCCAAAAACGTTTTCTCGCAGTAGGTGGGAGTCTTTCCTGCAGAAGGATTGAAGAGATAGAACAGAAGACAGATATGAGAGTGATCGGAGGAACCCAGAGGAGGAAAAATTTAACAGAATAAGAAGAAAGATTAGAGCTTAGGAAAAGGTCTAGAATATTGGATTCATCTCAAAGATGATCTGATATACGGGTAGATAGCTGCACTAAATCCTCGAGGTCATTCTGGATTAAAAATTGGTAGCAAGTTCACCAACTGTATCTTGAGATTTAGAGGAAAGTAATTGGCCTAGGTGAGCGTTGAAATCACAATGAATGATGATTTCAGAGAAATGTGAAGAGAGAGAATGTGTTTCAATTTGGAGCCTAAAGTAGTCGAAGAATTTAGGATAGTCAGTTGAGATAGGAGAGATATACAGAACAGATGAAATTAGTGGTAGATTGATAGGTTAGCTTCAGCCATTAGATAGAATATTCGAAAAACTCCAAATCTAAGACACGGGAACAAACAACATCATTGCAAACATTAGCACAACTGCCTTCGGATGAAAACTGAAAAAGATAGTAGGAGTCAAAAGAGTACAGTTTGAAGTCAGAACGCTCAAAAACCTAAGTTTCGGTTAAGAATAAGAGATGAGGTTTAGAGGAGGAGAAGTGATGTTCAACAAAATTAAAATTAGATTTAAAACCGAGAAGGTTACACAAATTTAGGAGGGAAAAGGAGACCGTGCATTAGAACAGGCCGCCAATTCCGTGACGGCTTCTCGTCACCGGAGGCTGTCAATGGCCTTTAATGGTGATGAGTAGGATGTATAAGGGATTATTTTTAGAAGCCACCCTAAAGGCTTCTCGAGACTAATCGCGTGGCAGCCATTTTTTTCCCATTATTATTTTCTTTTAAAGGTAAGTGTTGATAATTGTATTTCATTGTGTGAGGAGGGAGAGAGAAGCTTGCTGCAATGTAAGAAAAATGTGGATATGAGAGCAAAAGGGAAGAACAATTGGGCATTCGAGTGCCATAGGATGTATTCTAAGACTCCATATATGCCCAATGGTGGGTAATCTCATCTCTTCAGGAGCGTACTTCCACTCCCATATAAAATATATATATATATATATATATATATATATATATATATATATATATATATATATATATATATATATATATATATATATATATATATATATATATATATATATATATATATATATATATATAATATATATATATATATATATATATATATATACATATATATATATATATATATATATATATATGCTATATATATATATATATATATATATATATATATATATATATATATATATATATATATATATATATATATATATATACTGCTATATATATATATATGCTGCTGCCATATATATATATATATATATATACTCTATTTATATATACTCTGCTATATATACTGTGCGCTGCTATATACTGCTGCTGCTGTATATATACTGCTGCTGCCTGCACTATATCCGGTACGGTGCGATACAGTGCGTGGTACGCCGCTAATTTTGGTGCCCGGTGCGGTGCGGTGAGACGGTGCAGTGCAGTGCTGTGCAGTGCACGAGCGGTGCGGTGCAGTGCAGTACATAATTTCAGTTCGCTCAATGTGGTGTGGTGCGGTGCGCATTGCAAAAGAGGCGGTGTGGTGCGGTAAGATGACGAATTGGTGTGGTGCGGTGCTGGTGCACGACCTCTAGGTGCAGTGTGGTGCGGTGCGGAAACTCTGATGCTCCTTAAAAATATATATATATATATAATATATATATATATATATATATATATATATATATATATATATATATATATATATATATCTATATCTATATATATATTCTAACTTTTGTTTATATATATATACAGTACTGGCACAATTATTATGGATTTTTTAAAAATTTGCTTTTTTTGAATAAAAAGGTTAAGAAATTTAATTTATCTCAATTTTTTTGAATTTATTTTAATACATCAGGACAATATAATTATTTTACTACTTGGTTTGGGCACCTTTGGCACCTGCAAGTGCTTTAACGCGACTGGGTATGCCAGTAATTAAAGTTCTGCACAAATTTCAGATTTTTTCGGAATGAAACCAAACCTGAATAAGACGTTCTATGAGTTTTACTTTGGTCGTAATTGAAGCATCGTGTATTTCATCTTTCAACACGGACCACAAACTCTCAATAGGATTCATGTCAGGTGGATTTCCAGGCCATGGAAGTACCTCTACGCCATTCTGTGTGAACCATCTCTTTACTGACTTCGCTGAATGACACGGGGCGGAGTCCTGTTGAAAAATCCAAGGTCTATCGCCAAACCAATCCCTTGTTTGAGGTAGTAAACGAGTTTGTAATACATTTATATACTTATGCTGGTCCATGGTGCCTTCAACAATCATCAATCGACTTGGGCCATGAACAGAAATGGCACCCCACACCATGATTTTCTGTGGAAATTTTGTCGTTTTTTTCCGGCATTCGGGTTTAAATTCCTCACCTGATCGCCTTCTCACGCTCTGCACACGATCATCAAGCACAGCAATGGTGGATTCATCAGAGAATACAATCTGGAGCAATATAAAACAATATGAACAGTAGGAAAAGCATAGAAGATGATGCAAGTAGTCAAACAAGTACAGAAATTCATGACTTTAAGCCATAGATGGTTGATAATTCAGTAATAATGATATTTTCAAGTGTCATTGCGATTTTACTAATAACAAATGCTCTTTTATGAGTGATAAAAGAAATAATAGCTATCTGATCAACTCTTACCTGCTCCCATTGCTCAGAAGTCCAATGAATATGAGTCTGAGCCCAGGCATTACGTGCCCGTTTCATTTCTAAAGTTAGTCTAGGCTTCTTTCTTGGACGATAGGCTTTAATCCAGCATCTAATACCCTCTTATTGGCGGTTCTTCTAGAAATAACAATCCCCTATGCTGATAGAACATTGGAAAGCTTCCTACATGATAGTCTTTTATTTTTCAGAGCCATTTGAACTATTTTTCTGTCCTCCCTGGGTGCTGTTTTTCGTTTCTTTCCACATTTGCCAACCCTATTTGAGCTCAAACTGTGACCGTATTTCAATTACTTCTTAATATTACTAACTGTTTGAGTTGAAACCCAAAGTTTTGCAGCTATTTCTTTCTGTTTTAAGTTGCTCACTTGCAATAACACATTAATCTGTCCGACTTTCCGTGGACTCAAATCAATAACTTTACCCATATTTGATCACTTTTATAAACTACCAAAATATCTGAAAATAATGGTATTATTATTAAAATAATACAATAAAACACTAGTATACACTAATTATAACAAATAATAAAAGGTGTAAAGCATCGCTAACACACACAACTCCCGTGAAAGCAGGACACTGAGGACAGCAACTGAACGTGAAAACATAATAAACACTGAATAATTCACCAAATCTATCATTGTTGCCAGATACTGCCACACAATACTTTGAAATTTAGTAAATAAATAGTAAATTATTTATATTATCCTGGTGTATTAAAATAAGTTCAAAAAAGTTGAAAAAAATTAAATTTCATAACCTTTTTATTCAAAAATAGCAAATTTTTAAAAAATCCATAATAATTGTGCCAGTACTGTATATATATATATATATATATATATATATATATATATATATATACGTGATATATATATATATATATATATATATATATATATATGGGCGTATACAGGGGGGCGGGACACTACTGCCACCCTAAATCTTGATGAAATAAAAAATGAACCTTACATGTTTGCCAGACAACGTTTATTAGGGTTTATTAGTAGAAAGAAAAAGATACATCATTTGATAGATAATGAAGTAGTAATTACTAATTACTAGCGTATTATAAACTTACATTTTTTCTAAAGAGTTTTAATGTGTTTTCATTTTCATATTGGCTTGAAGTGAACTAACTGTGTGCTTTTATAAAGCTTGCTTCTTCTGACAGTATCCTCCGTTAGAACTCTCAGTATGTCGATAACATTTGCCGGCTGCCAAAGCTGCTAAATCAATCCCGGAAGGCGTACCCGTTGATATTCAGCTGCAGACATCACATCACAAAAAATAAAAGAAATATTACAGCAATTTTAAAGACCATAATTTTCTGCGGAACCCATGACTTACCTTTAACATGTATAGGCCTGCATGAGGGAATTTTTGAAGACATGGTTAAACTTCAAATGGAAAGTGGTGATGTGGAATTGAAAGTTGAAAGAACATATTCAAGGACAAAAGAATGCCGTCTGGACGTCTCCGTTGATTCAAATTGAAATCAATTTGTTTAGAATTATCATAAAAAACCATGATTGTCGCAGATGCCAAACAATTTGGTGTCTACTCCATACTGGCCAATGAAACTGCGGATTTGTCAAGCAATGAATAATTATCTATAGGATTAAGGTTTTTCTATCGATAAAATGACTGTTCGAGAAGTAGAATTTCTAGGGTTTGCTTGAAAGTTCTTGAAGGGATGGATGCCAAAACGATTGATTTGTTTTTAGAAAAAGAAGATTTGGATCCGTGTCTATATGTTGGTCAGGCGTAAGACGGCTGTGCAGTAATGGCAGGGAAAGAACATGGAATTCAAAAGAAATTGCGGGAAAAATATAAAAAAGGATTATATTTTCACTGTGTAAGCCATCGGCTTAATTTGATCATTAATGACCTAAACATTATTCCGGAAATTTCAAATACTATTGCCACAATAAAAGACAAACTTTTTAAGGGCAAGATCCAATTTTGGGCTCGGGCTGGCCCCCATTTTCACCCCACCTAAAAATGGACATAAAATTCGGAATTATCAGCCGATTTTGACTACATAAACACCAAAATGTAGCTTTTTTTGGCCTCTAAAACGTTGTTTTCCGGTGTTTTTTTTTTTTGTGTCTGTAGTCATTATTTCAGAATTTTAAATTTTTCAAAACCCATGTTTTTGACATTCTTCGAATCAACTTTCAGATTTTTTCCCGAAATGACTTCAAACTTGAAATATGCATAGATAGGTCCATTAACTAAAAAAGTACGGAAGTACTTTTTCAATTTTTTGAGTTTTGTGCTCAGCGTTGTCCAATTTCACTTTTGGGATTTTGAAATGAAAAATTGAGATAAATTTTTTTTTTTTTGGCGAAGTGGATGAAATTTTCTGGGCATATGTAGTCGGGGAAGATTCACATTTTTTACTTAGATAATTTCTTTGTATATGCATTAGTTTTGGATTTGTTCATGGAACAATTTTTCAAAAAAAAAAAATTTGGGAAATTTTTAAAGAATTTTCTTTTGGTATACCAAAAAAAATTATCTAAGTAAAAACGGTTTATCTTGCCCAACTATACAAGCCCTAAAGAATCTTGATGTTGATCGGATAGGTAGAAAAAAATTATATCAATATTTCACGTTTTCATTGTTTGAAAAAGTGAAATATTAAGATATTGTTTTTTTATCCGATCATCAAATTTTCAGGGCTTGTAGTTGGGCGAGATATACCGTTTTACTTAGATATGCTTTCTGTATACTCAAAGAAAATTTTTAAAAAATTTCCTAAATTTTTTTTGAAAGAATGTTCCACAAATCCAAAACTATCGCATATACAAAGAAATTATCTAAGAAAAAGTAAAAAATGTGAATCTTCCCCGACTACATATGCCCAGAAAATTTCATCGAAAAAAAAAAAAATTTATCTCAATTTTTCATTTCAAAATCCCAAAAAAGTGAGTTTGGAAATTGGACAACGCTGAGCACAAAACTCAAAAAATTGAAAAAGTACTTCCGTACTTTTTAGTTAATGGACCTATCTATGCATATTTCAAGTTTGAAGTCATTTCGGAAAAATCTGAAAGTTACGGTATCAATCAAGCTATCGGGTTGCATTTAAGTGCAATGTGTTCGGGCCCTAAGCTACCGAGCTAACGTTTTCAAACCAAAACCCGGCAGCTAATCGTGATATCCAGCCCTGCTGTCCATGAGGGTCAGCCCCAGCCCAAAATTGGATCTTGCCCTTAAAGTTAGAAAGAAGAAAATACATTCCCAACTTGCCTAAACTTTGTGAAACCCGTTGAACTTAAAAATATCATGGTATTGCTATTTTCCATACAAATATGATAATAATCGTTGAAGGGTTAGAAATTTTCAAGAAAAACAGCTTTTCTTTTATACTGTTCGGCAGCAAGACCCAATTTCATTATTACCACTTCCGTAATAAGCAAATATTTTGTTTTAGTTGAACCAGTGGCTAACATTATTCAAAAACAAAAATATTAACCTGATGCAGTACTCTGATCATGTCCAAAGAATTTTGAAAGTTGTCAAAGACCACTGCAAAACTGCTGATCTGCTTACCCGCCAATGTTATTGTGCTGGTGTTGTAGAGACTTACCACCTAGAAAAAGTACAATCCCAACAACATAAAGCAAATCATCCTGCTAAAACTTCTGTTGAATATTGGAAGCATTCTGTACTTGTGCCTTATCTTAACTTACTTCCATCCTCTTTAAAGATTAGCTCTTCTGAAAACAACGTGCAGCATTTCATCTCTTTCATTTGCCTCCGTTTCTTATGTTAGGTGCTCCCGTAGGCAGTTTGCGTGAGAAAGTAAAATGCTTTACAGAGTTTTATGATTTTGATAACAAAATTTATACCGAAACTAACTTATGGTATACCTTGTGGCTGGATAAAATAATTTATAAAGAAAAGTTGAAAGACTTGGAGCTTACTGAAGTCATTAAAAAGTCGATCCTTTTTTTCCTCAAATCAAAAACCTGTCTATTAATTGCACTGGTGCTACTGTGTTCAGCAATGCCATTGAAAGGTCATTCAGCACTCTTCGAAGAGTAAACACTTGGCTAAGAAACACAATGAATGAAGATAGGTTTAATGGACCATGTAGGATGAGTATTCAAAGAATAAAAGTAAGTGAAAAAATGAACGAATTGGAAACAAATGTATTGCGAAATTCGGTGACAATCCAAGGCATCTAATGTTAGTTTACATTTAATATTAGTTACCACTCCACTCAGGACTCAGTACTCGCCAACCCCCAGTAATATTAATTTACGTTTCTCAAATAGGTATTTTTTTTACTCACCTCGTGACACATAATTTTTTTTAATTACAACTGTCGTAGACTTATTTTATTTATTTTATAACCGAAATGTCACATTTGTATTAGCCTTTGAAAAGGAAAAAATCTGGAGGTTTAACCAACCCACACCTTCTAT
>JABUQX010145736.1:30000-32500 GCA_015478945.1 Trachelipus rathkii
CAACAACCAATATATATATATATATATAATATATATATATATATATATATATGTAATGACCAGCAATAATATATGCATGTAATATGCCAGCTGTATATAATAATAATAGCAACAATAATAACCAACTTGTATAATATAGTAATTACATACCTGTATCTGTAACAATATATATATATAACTCTAACTATATATATGTAATAATAACCAGCCAATAACCAATATATGTATATAATATGTATATGTATATGTATGGCATATAATATATGCTGCTGTGTAATGTGCTAGCTAGCAACTTAACAACATATGTATGTAATAACTTGTATGTATAATATATATACATATATAATATATATATGTATATATAATAACCTTAATATATATATCATATAACAATATATATATATATGCTATATATATATATTTATGTAACATATATATATATATATATATGTATATATATATAACAATAATATATATATATGTATAATAATAATAATATATATAATATATATATATATATATACGCTCTATATATATATATATATATATGTATATATATATATATATATAACAATATATATATATGCTCCATTTTTCTTTGTATGTATATATATATATATATCTTCATATCTATATATACTGTATATATATATATATACTTCGCTATATACTATATAATATATATATATATTACTCGTCAAAAATAACGCACCACCAGAGAATATGCCACTCGCAGGAACGGGAAGGGTTCTAACCCCATGAAACCCCACACCAACACAGACGACAGCATCAGTGTAACTATGTAACCACCCTGCAGAGAATTCGCTGCAGTATTGTGGCCGTCACCGCGATAGCTTCAGGAAAGTATAATAAACTACGTAAACTAGACCTGGGGAGGGGGCAGGTTATGTCAGGGGTATAATTGATCGAATTGACTCTGATAAACATGGAGATGATAGTGCGTCAACTGTCAAGAGATAAGTGCGTGCAGATAACAACACCACGCCGATACACTGGTACCGCCGTCTGGAGGTCTCCGTTGATTCAAATTGAAATCAATTTGTCTAGAATTATCATAAAAAAACCATGATTGTCGCAGATGCCAAACAATTTGGTGTCTCCCTACTCCATACTGGCCAATGAAACTGCGGATTTGTCAAGCAATGAACAATTATCTATAAGATTAAGGTTTTTCTATCGATAAAATGACTGTTCGAGAAGAATTTCTGGGGTTTGAAATTGTTGAAGGGATGGATGGTAAAACCATTGCCTAAACGATTGATTTGTTTTTAGAAAAAGAAGATTTGGATCCGTGTCTATATGTTGGTCAGGCGTACGCGGCTGTGCAGTATGGAAGAACATAAATTCAAAAGAAATTGCGGGAAAAATATAAAAAGTATTATATTTTCACTGTCGGCTTATTTTGATCATTAATGACCTAAACATTATTGCGGAAATTTCAAATACTATTGCCACAATAAAAGACAAACTTTTTAAAGTTAGAAAGAAGAAAATACATTCCCAACTTGCCAAAACTTTGTGAAACCCGTTGAACTTAAAAATATCATGGTATTGCTATTTTCCATACAAATATGATAATAATCGTTGAAGGGTTAGAAATTTTCAAGAAAAACAGCTTTTCTTTTATACTGTTCGGGAGCAAGACCCAATTTCATTATCACCACTTCCGTAATAAGCAAATATTTTGTTTTAGTTGAACCAGTGGCTAACATTATTCAAAAACAAAAATATTAACCTGATGCAGTACTCTGATCATGTCCAAAGAATTTTGAAAGTTGTCAAAGACCACTGCAAAACTGCTGATCTGCTATTACCCGCCAATGTTATTATTGCTGAATTGTTAGTAGAACTTGCACCATCTAGAAAAATACAATCCCAATAACATAAAACAAATCATCCTGCTAAAACTTCTGTTGAATATTGGAAGCATTCTGTACTTGTGCCTTATCTTAACTTACTTCCATCCTCTTTAAAGATTAGCTCTTCTGAAAACAACGTGCAGCATTTCATCTCTTTCATTTGCCTCCGTTTCTTATGTTAGGTGCTCAGGCAGTTTGCGTGAAAAAGTAAAATGCTTTACAGAGTTTTATGATTTTGATAACAAAATTTAAACCGAAACTAACTTATGGTATACCTTGTGGCTGGATAAAATAATTTATAAAGAAAAGTTGAAAGACTTGGAGCTTACTGAAGTCATTAAAAAAGTCGATCCTTTTTTTCCTCAAATCAAAAACCTGTCTATTAATTGCACTGGTGCTACTGTGTTCAGCAATGCCATTGAAAGGTCATTCAGCACTCTTCGAAGAGTAAACACTTGGCTAAGAAACATAATGAACGAAGACAGGTTTAATGGACCATTCGTAGGATATTAGTAAGTAAAAAATTAACGAATTGGAAACAAATGTAATTGAAATTTGGTGAAAATCCAAGGCATCTAATGTTAGTTTAGATTTAATATTAGTTACCACTCCACTCAGGA